>JAQZBX010024043.1:0-17115 GCA_029593785.1 Cabassous unicinctus
ACCTGGACAAAGTTGAACCATCCACACAAAGTTGAACCATCTAATGGGATGCAGACTTGGGACAAGGAGCATCTCCCTGTTTACATAATATCAAATCAGAGCCAAGATTGAATACATTAAGCTGAGAGCTAGGCAGATGGGCAGAGCAGCGAGGCTCTTTACAAATAGAAACCCATAGGCCAAGGATTAGATACACAAGAAATGTGACCCTGTAAGATTCCTAGCTCATGGAGCAGAACAAATTTAAAGAAAGTCTATCGAGATTTTAAGAGACACTTTCCTCAATGAAATCTCACCTGACCAAAAAGGGACTATGGTTACCAAGGCAATTGTGACGCTCCTAAACCCACATCTATATGACACAGAATGCAAAAAGGGAATCTTTCCCAAAGTCCATCTTGGATGTGACCAGAGAGAAGAGACAACAAGTAAAGCACTCCCATAGAAAAGAATAGAGAGCAACCAGGTTGATTGCCTAAAAGAACTCTTGCCACTGCAATAGCAGGGAGTTCTTGCTCTTCCTGACAGGATTTACCTCTGTACAAGTGGCCAATTTTGTTTCTCACTCTCCCCTCTCCTCAATAACAGTTTAAATCAATTATTTTTCTTTAGCATTGCATATTGGGTGTGCTCTTGTTGCCCAAATTAACATTGAGTCCATAGACTGAGAAATTTCAAGGCAGTATTGTATTTGAAGTGGAGGAATAGATACCACCTACGTGTCCTTACCTTGGAGCTGGATTCAAAAACCTGAACACTCTTTAGGTTGCCTCCCTTGGAAGGGAGTGGAAAGTGAGTATATTTTAAGCTGTATATTTTATTGCTGTATTATGTTGAGTAGGGACATTTTCACAACTGTAAATGGAAGAAAGATACAACTGGATGTCAGCCAACTAAAATGTGGGCGACAGGAGACCATACGTTAGTTTTACAGGAAGGGTTTAAATTAGAGTTGTAAAAAAACATGATATAATAGAAATTACATTGGATTAAGAACCAAGAGTCTTGGAATCCATATCTGAGCCTGCTACTCATAATCTTTCTGGGCATTTGTGGGCTGGATCAGTACCCTCTGATCTACGTAACAAAATGTAACATTCTGTGGTGCTAAATAAGGAACTAGATTCACGCACATAACTGCCGATTTGCAGTCGCCTAGGCACAGAGGCCTAATCTTTATATATTTGAACTCACCTTCAGAGCCATGGGTATTTCAATGATGTAAAGATCCACATAATCTAACTGGAGGGTCTTGAGTGTCCTCTCCAGGGTTGGACGAACCATCTCCGGGACATGATTTGTAGCCCACAGCTGAAAGAATTAAAGGGGGTAGACAATTAAAGTCTAGACTATTTTACAACCACATAGTCCTTTTTTAACAAATCAATTTTATTGATACATATTAATAAAGCATACAACTTATCCAAAGTGTACAATCAATGGTACTTGGTGTAAATCACATAGTTGTGTGTTCATCACTTCAATCATTACTAAAACATTTTCATTATTTCAATAATACTAATAATAAACAAAAAACAGGCAAACAAACAAGAAAATCCCTCACCTCTTAATCTGCTTCCCCTGCTGTACTGCTATTTCTGGCTATTCTTGCACAATACTTATTTGTTTATTAAGCAGTTTTATTGAGATATATTCACATATCACAGGATCTATCCGAAGTGTATAATCAATGGCTTTTTTTTTTTAGCTGTTCAAAGTCCTTTTTTCCTACAGTGCTTTTTACTTTACAAAACACTTATTCACATTTTATTCATTCCTTAAATTTCCCAAAAATATGTTTTTGCTGCAGTATCACTTGATTATAGGATGGACTGATAACTCTTGAAACCCAGGGTATTACTCTGTCAGAATATAGCACCAGAGATTTAAAGATCTACCTGAACCACAGAGCAACTAATCTGGAGACAATGTCTTCTCCTGTCCTACACTCATTTCCTAATCGACTCTCAGAGCTTTCACTTATTCAAGTTGTATAACTAGGGACAATACATCTGACTATCTGCTTCTGGCCTGTCCTGGCATTTTGTTTCCATGCCACTCTGATAAAAGTTATGCTTCAAACAAGCAAGGAATATGGTTGTGTATTGTTGTCTGACTTCGAAGGATCTTTCCCATTGCAATAGGCAATGCAGAAGCCTGGTGAGAAGATAAATTTTTGCACATGTTTAGATTTCCTTTCACTTCTCCTTTTTTTTCTCACTTGGTCCTACTCGGATCCCAGGACAAGTCTACCAATTCCTGCTAAGAAATTACTAGGTCTCTAAAATGCTAGCTAATGAAAGATCAAGGCTTGGTTTGTCAAACTGTTGCATGTGCATCCTTTGAGATGGTCAAAACATCACAGGTACTCAGCGCCTGGGAAAAATTAGGACATCTTGGAGCATCAATTTTGCTCAAAGATTTTGGGGAAAAAAGTTCTGAATTTTTCTACCCTTTTTGTCACAAGAAAAGGTAAGCAAATTTGGCCAGCTCTGATTTTTTTCTCTGTTGGATGATTTTTTTTTTCCCCCTCACTGTAAAAACACAGAGAATAGAGAACTTTATGGAGAGCAAGTCGTTTAAATATATGCTTTTGTTGTTATTTTGGGCCCCTCTGGTGTTATCACTGTCATCCTATCTAAGTGAAAATTCTGCTTTCTACATTTATTTTTCCTTAACAAACACCTGCACTACTAGCTATATGCCAAGTACTATTGTTTTGTAAATGTTAACTCATAACAACTTTATGAAATAGTTGCTGTAACTCATAACTTTATGAAATAGCTGATACCATTATCACGATTTTATAGAGAGGGCAACTGGGACCCAGAAATGCTAACTCATAGCTTGTGGTATAGATTGAATTATGTCCCCCCAAAAGATATGTTAAATTCCTAATCCCCCATACCTCAAAAATGTGACCTCATTTGGAAATAGGATTGGTACAGATGGAATTAGGCAGATTAAATGAAGTCATACTGGAGTAGGATAGGTTCCTAACCAAGACAACTGATGTCCTCATAAACAGAGGAAGTTTGGACACAGGCAGAGACAGAAAGGAGAACATCATAGATTGCCAGCAAGCCACCACCAGCAGCTACAAGTGACATGGAACAGATTCTTTCCTACAGACTTCAATGGCAGCATGGTCCTGCCAATACCTTGATTTTGGATTTCTAGTTTCCAGAACTCTGAGACAACAAATTTCCATTGTTTTAATCCACCCAGTCTGTGGCACTTTGTTATGGCAGCCCTAGGATACTAAGTCAGGTATTAAGTGGCAGATCTGGAATTCTGACCCTGGCAATCTAACATCAGTCTGTGCACTTAACCACTACCCTGCATTGCCTCTCATGTGCTAGTTGAGCTGCAGTGAAAAGATGCTGGTGGAGCCATAGCAACTGCACATTATGTGAACTCAACTAGATGCACTTTCTCTTTATTTAAGTCAATACTGTCTAAATATATTTTGCATATGTGTGCTCTATTACATGCAGCACATTATTGAAATCATATATCTATAAATATGGGGCTATATATACAACCAGTAACCTGAACTTTTTGAGCAAATTAAAGGAATTTTAAGGATAATTTGATGGGTTTCTTTTTATATGGTGACTTTAACACCTACTAGGCTGAGAAATGACTCTATAGTAAGTTAAGTTAAAGTATTGCTTGGTGTGCATGCCCACGCAGAGGCCCACACAGCTTGCTCTTTTCATTTTGTGCCTGATGAATTTGTTATGGTTTATGATTTTTTTTTGCTTTTATAAAATAAAACCCATAGGTTCCAGAAATTGATGCCATTTCTTGAGGTAATTACACCTACTCAAATGCTTTTTTTCACTCTCCCATCCCCCTCAGCTAAATGCTACTGTGCTATCACTTCTCCCAAAGTAATGAATAACTTAATAATACAAGAATACTGACAATTCTACTTTATGAGATTTTGTTGACATCTTAGATTTACTTTTTTTCGTAAAAATCAAACTATTTTTAAGTACAGCATACATATAAGAGTGCAATGAAAAATCATATATGTATATATAGATATACACACATACATGGGGGAAATGAATAATAAAATGAACACCTGAACCCTCCACCAAGGTCAAGTAATATAACCTTACCTATTCAAGAAGTCCGCATGGGCCATCCACACTCACACGCCATACCTGATATCTGAAATTTTTGTTTATCTTTGCCTTGTTTTGCTTTATATTTTCTACTACCTATGAACCTATTTCTAAATAATACAGTGTTTAGTTTTGCCTGGTTTTGATCCCTATATAAATGGAATCATGCTGATAACTTGCTTCTTTTCCTCACTATCATGTTGAAATTTATCCTCATTGATGTTTTTAGCTGTACTTCATTCATGATTACTCATGAAATGTGCTTGAATATGTCACAATTTATTTGACCATTCTATGGTTGATGGGCCTTTGAGTTGTTTCCAGTTCTGAGCTGTCACAAACAATGGTGCTATGGGCATCTTTACTAATGATATTGGTTATATAAGACAAAATTCTCTGGTGTATATATTAAGAAGAGGACTTGTTAGGTTATAAAATGTACACATTTTCAGTTCTACTAGGTAAATGCCAAATAGTGTTCCAAAGCGAATGCACCAGTTTATACTTCCTGTAGCAGTATATAAGAGCTTCCATTGGTTCACATTCTTACCAACATCTGTCTTTGTCAGACTTTCAAGGTTTCCTTTGTGGTTTTGCTTTTTGTGTCTTGTTTCAGAAATATTTCCTTACCCTAAGATTATAAAAATATTTTCCAGTTTAGCTTAGTGGTTAAAAGCACTCTGGAGGCAAACTGTTTAAATCCCAGATCTACCACTTGGTAGCTGAATGACCTTGGATACATTACTTAAAACCTTCCATGCCTCAGTACCCTCATTTGTAAAATGACATTAATAATATCTGCCTTCTAGAGTTAGTCTAAGTTCTTATATAAAAGTGTTTAGAACAGTGCTGTCACAGTAATGCCTTATAAATATTTGCTATTGACAATATTATTACTATTTCTTCTAAATTATTATTATTATTATTTTTTAGGAGGTACCAGGGATTGAACCCAGGACCTTGGTTATTGGAAGCAGGATCTCAACCACTGAGCTATATCCACTCTCCTGTGAAAATTTAATTTTTTCATTTGTTTGTTTGTTTTTTTAGGAGGTACCAGGGATCGAACCTGGGCTCTCATACACAGGAGGCAGGAGCTCAACCACTTGAGCTACATCTGCCCCCTCTTCTAAATTTTTAAAACTTTGCTTTCACCTGAAATAGATTCCTGTATATGGTGTGAGAAGGAATTTGATTTCTTTTTTTTTTTCTATATGGGTTAACCAGTTGTTCCAGAACCATTTACTGCATATGTGCTCCTTTTCCCACCGACTTGCAATGAGCTCCTTCACATATGTAAGCCTGTGTCTTTTTTCAAGCTCTCTAGGCTGTTATATTGGTTTATTTTTCTATCCCTGCACAAAAACTATACCATCTTAATAAATCTAGATTCATAAGAAGTCTAGATTTTAGAGGAAATTTTACCTACCTTGCTCTTCTTTAAGAGAACTTTGGTCATTCTAGGTCCTTTGCACTTCCATATTATTTTAGTACTTTCTCAAATTTCAAAAACAAACATTTGGGGATTTTTTAGTGGATTGCATTGAATTTATAGATAGATTTCAGAAGAATTAGCAAATGTATGTTATTGAGACATCCAATCTGCTAACATAATATATCTCTCCATTATAAAATAATAATTAATAAAATTAATATAACTTTTAATGGTTCTTGCATCTTTTGCTAGATGTATTACTAGAAAATGTATGCATTTTAAAGTACTATTGCTATATTTAATGCTATTTAAATGACATTCCTTTTCTAACTGCTTGGTTTTGGTACATAGGAATTGATTTTTTTTCTCTATTAGAAAAGTTGTGGGTTTACAGAACAATCATGCATAAAATACAGGATTCCAATATACCACCCCTCCACCAATGCCTTGCATTGGTGTGGAACTTTTGTTACAATTGATGATAGCACATTTTTATAATTGTAATATTAACTAAGTCCTTGGTTTAACTTATGGTTCACTGTTTGTGTAGGGTAGTTTCATGGATTATTTTTATTTGAGAAATTGACAGTTTACAAAACAATCATGCATACCATACAGGATTCCCATGCATTACCTTACCATCAACACTTTACATTGTTGTGATACATGTGCTACAAATGATAAAACATCATCATAATATTACTGCTAACTATAGTTCCATAGCCTATATTTGGTGTATTTTTCCCACAAACCATCCTGTTATTAACACCATGTATTAGTATTGTATATTTGTTATAGTTCATGAAAAAATGTTCTCATATTTGCACTGTTAATCACAGTCCATCATACACCACAGGGTTCACTGTGTTATATGGTCTCCTGCCTTAGACAGTCCATACAAAGTATACACACAGTGGCTGTCACTGCATCACAGAGATGGGGCTGTTATCCCTTAGTCCATTTTAGAACATTTTCACTACTCCAAAAAGAAAAATCCCATGCTCCCTTATACCTCTCCATTTTTGACCCTTAGCATTGGTATGGTATCTTCTTTGCCATTGCTGCAAAAATATTTTAATATTATTGTTAGCTATAGTCTATTAGTTACATTAGTTGTATTTTCCCCTGTATAACCATATTCTTAACACCTTGAAACAGAAGAACATTCTTGTATTTGTACTATTAACCACAATCCTCATCCACCACTGAAATCACTGTGTTATACAGTCCCTAAATTATCCTCTAGCTTTCTTTCAGTTGAAATTTACCTCCCTAGACTACCCCTTTCAGTCACAATCACATATGTAAATCAATAGTGATAGTTATACTCACTATAATGTGTTACCATCAACTCTCTACATTTGCACACATTTACAATCAACCCTATTAAACATTCTACGTACATTTAGCATCAGTTCCCCTTTATCAACCCACATTCTATCTCCTGTCTATAGTTTAATTCCATGAGTTTAGTCATCATATTAGTGAGACCTTATAATATCTGTCCTTTTGTGTCTGGCTTATTTCACTAAACATAATGTTCTCAGGGTTCATCCAAGTTGTCATATGCATCCTGACTTTATTTATTATTACAGATAAGTAGTATTCCCTTGTGTGTACATACCACATTTTGTTTACCCATTCATCAGTTGATGGACATTTGGGTTGTTTCTATCTTTTAGCAATTGTGAATAATGCCACTATGAACATTGGTATACAAATGTCTGTTCATGTCCATGCTTTCAGTTCTTCTTTAGAATTTATGGAAGTTCTAAATTTAGCATCCCGAGGAAATGCCAAACTGTCTTCCACAGAGGTTATACCATTTTACACTCCTACCAATAGTAAATGAGTGCTCCTACACTCTCCAGCATTTGTAGTTTTCTGTTTTTTTGTGTCTTTTTATATAATGGCCATTCTGTAAGGTGTGAAATGATATCTCATTGTAGTTTTGATCATTATCTCATGCTGATTTTGCCTGAAGGGCAAATTCTGGAAGGAGGGTCACCCAGGAGAGGACTTTCCCAATTCAGTCTTTCCCAGCCAAAATAGGGCTAAGGACCCATGAAGCGGGTGCAGACATGCTCCATAGTGCCTGGGGACAGGGTCAGGTAGGGCACCAACAACTTCTCTGATGGCTCCCCAAAGCTGAACTTTCCTTGCTTGTCCAGTAAATGTAGCCCTTCAGATAACTATCCCTCCTAGTCCTGAGGAAGCACTGCATCTTTAAATCTCCACCACCTCTTCCCTTGTCTGGGGCAGGGTTGGAACAATAGTTGCCCTCAGAGCCTTGACCCAGTAATCTGAATTTGCTAATTAAAAGCTGTGATCAGCAATTAGCTATGCCCACCCCTACTCTTGGGGAAAAGGATTTTTATCTCCCTCTCTGTCACCAGCAGCTTTAGCCAGGGAGTGGACCCTGTAGAGGCCTGCTGTGAGAGTGGAGAATGGGCACCAGTAGCTGCTGTGTGCAGATAGAGCAATTTATAGTTCTTTACTATAATTTTTCAGCTTCTTCCTCTCCTTTTTCTCTGGATGCTCTACAATGTTCTTCTGGCCTCTGGAGTTTCAAAATAGTTGTTTTAGACAGTTCCTACCTGTTTAATAGTTATTTTGGTGGAGTCCTGGAACTCCCTACTCTTTACTGGAAGTTCCTATCGGAATTAATTAACTTTTGTATATAGATATTATATCGAGCAACCTGGCTAAACTTCCTAATAATTCTAAATTGTACATTCCTTTTCCCATATAGGTAATCATGTTGCCTACAAATAAAATTTATTTTTTGATTTCCAATACTTAGATCTTTTAATTGTTTTTCTTGCCATAATATGCTAGGATCTTCAGGATAATGTTGAATGTCATGAATGTGAGCACTTTTGTCCTTTCTCAAAAATTAATGGAAATTCTTTATACGTTTTATCATTAAGTATGATGCTTGCTGTTGTTTTTTCATTTTCCCTTTTCCCCATAGATACCCCTTTTAGGTAAGGAAGTTCTTTTCCATACCTAGCACATAGTTTTATAGAAGATTTATGTTTTAAATCATAAATATATGTTGAATTTTAGAAAATGCTTTTCTGGATGAGCAGTGCTGCTCAGAACCCACCAGCTGCAGTCACAGGCACCAGCTTTGCTGCGGCTGCTGTCACTATGGCCCATTACAAAGCCACCAACTAGAAGTGCCAGCAGTTCTGGAGATACTTGGAAAAGTTGGGGGTGCTGGATATGCTGATCAAGGTGTTTGTAGCCTTATATGAAGAAACAGAGAAACCTAATAGTCTTTTGGATTTTTTAAAACATCACTTAGGAGCTGCTACTCAGAAAATCCAGAAATAGAACTGCTTTGCCTAGAATTGGCAGAAAGGAAAGAGAAATAGGAAACTATTGTAGAAGAAAACAAAAAACTGAAAACAAAGCTTTCTCGGTATGAACTACCTCAGGAAGAGAAGTGTGCTGAACAAGATTCTTCTCAGTTGTATGACTTGAGTGGTTTGTATAGGTACATAATCTTTTCTAAACAGATGCTGTGGAACTCTTTTAATACATTAAATTCACTTAATGCACTTTAATTGTTATAAACACATAAACTCACCAATAACAACCCAATAGAAATTCTTTGGCATTAAAGCAGAAGACTCCAAAGCAAATCCTGAAAAATAATCTAACAATCTAAAGAATTTTCATTACCTTAAAAGATGTCTAATTAGTCATGATGGCACTCATATTTTAGCCAAGGAAATTTAGTATGGAGCTATTCCTTGGTTTAGTTCAGGATATAAGCACGTTTTTTAAAATGAAGATGAAACTGTTGTTTATATTCCTTGGTTCCTATGAATCCTCTTCTCTTGTTTATATAATGCAGATAACTTCACATTAGATACTCATGCCTGTGCCTGTTTGAACTCTGACACCACGTTTCCTCTCTATGAAATCAGCCCTGTCTGATAAAGTTGCCTTGCTTTGCTCTAGGGTTCAGTGGGTCTTAGTTAGACATTGGCCTTTCTGTGTTGCTGTTTCTCTAACAGCAGTTACCCTAAATGTAATCTGTATAACTTTAAACAGGATCAACTGTTCCGCTGCCTTATTCTTATGAAAATTGTTTAGATAATCACAGAACAATTTTATCTAAAATTGTTTAGATAAAATTCTGGGTTCACACACAAGCTGGTATGAGAAGGGGAAGCCATATCATGGAAGATTAAAGTTCATGGGTATAATTATATAGTGTTTTTTCCCTCAAAGTATTTTTCTAGCCTTGAATTCATTTTCTCTTCACTATCCCTGTGAAATAGGTAGGGCACATAGTAGGGGAGGTTGGGTACTGAAGTTTTAGGCCAAAGACTGATATTAATACAAACCATTTACTAAGTGTAGAACCTTGAGGTATCTGTTAACTGTGCTGAGATTCACTTTCCTCATCTGTTAAATGAGAAGAATAATATCCGTGCTCCCTACCTCACAGGATTTTTGCAAGTGTCAAATGAGAATGTACATGAAAGATGTATACATGGTAAAGCACTATATATTTGTTTGTTGGTCCTTTTCCTTTTCTGTTGGAAAACCTACTTCCAGATGGTTTGTTTTATTGATCATTTATTTTCCTCATTGATTGACTGACATTATTAAGAAGTAGTCCTTTTCCATGTGTTCTATCACTGTTGTTAGAGAATCTGTCTTTATTTTTTTGGTCAAAACCCACAGAAAACAAAATGAATCCAGTGAAAGCTGGTTTAACTAGCAAAGGTCTTAGCATTTGCTGGAAACTGAGTCCAAGTCAATAATAAGGCCAATTTAAACAGTCTTGTTGTCAGGAATGTGGCCAATGAACTGTGCCTCTTGTAGTCACAAGTTTGTTTTTGGAGAGGAATTCCAGAAACTTTTGGAAGAACAAAACATGAGTTCATTTCTCTTTTACCAATTTGAGTGCCTTCTACATGAAGAGCAATGGGCTAAGTGCTGGGTATTACACAGATGATGATTTGAAGTTATAAGACATATAGGGAAGCAATTGCAATATGGGATAGGATAGGATATGCTAAGAACCATCTGAATAATAAAACTTGGCCTATGTGGATTTTGGAAGAGAGGAAGATTTGGCTTCTTTAATCAGTGGGTATGACAGTCCCTTTGTGGATAGGACAGGTAGAAATTATTTCTGACAGCCTACCCTCAGTTCCCCTCCCCAGTGGGATTAGTATTAATATTTATGTCAGTAAATCAGGTGACTGCCCTTTGTTATATCCTTTTCAACAGAATAGCAACATGTGGGTTGGATAATCACACTTTTAGGTGCAATTGACTTGCTTAAACTGCTGTACCAGATAGTGCTGATTAAGAATTCAGGGTCAGCTTGGCTTCTGAATGTCCTCATCAGCACTTCTGTCTAGGATTTGGATGAACATAGTACACAAGAAGATGCTGAATGGAGTAGAAGAAAGATTCCGTCACTTTAGTCCTTGCTCTGCTTCACCTGTCTTATCTAAAAAATGTTGCTTTCATATCTTGCCTACCTCACAAGGTTGTTGTAAGGATCAAATTAAATATAATGGATTTTTAAAAAATGCATTCCCATATCAATTGAGGTAATCATATAATCTTTAAAATTCATTTTGTGTAATAAATTACATTGGTTAATTACCTAATAGATAAATCCAACTTGATAATGTATTGCCTTTTTAAATGTCATTGCTACATTAAGTTTGATAACATTTTGCTTAATATTCCTGGATATATGTTCATTGTGAGACTGGCCTATTACTTATCTCTCTTGTACTATCCCTGCTGGATTTTTTAAAATATATTTTTTAATGTTTTAAAAGATACATAGATTACACAAATGTTACACAAAAAATATAGGGATTCCCATATGCCTCGCTCCCCACACCCCCACACCTTCCCACATAAACAACATCCATCATTAGTGTGGCACATTCATTGCAATTGATAAATGCATCCTGGGACACTGACATTGAGCATGGACCATAGTTCACATTGTAGTTTTCTGTCAGATTTTGGTATTAAGGTTCTGCCAGCTCATAAATAGGTCTCTAGTAGAGCTCTGTAAATGGAATTTTTTTGTTCCCTGAATGTTCAGTTTTACTTGCCAGTAAAGCACATAGAACTGGAATTTTCTTTGTGGGAAAAATTTTTACTACTGACTTAATTATTTTCATAATTATAAAGCTCTTGGGTTTTAAATTTTCTTCTTAAGTTAGAGAGGTCATTTTGGTAAATTAATTTTTCTAGGAATTTGTCTAATTTAGCTATACTTTTAAATTTGTTGATATAAAATTGTTCAAAATACCTTCTGGTGTTTAAAAATGTCTTTATTATCTGTAGTTATGACCATTATTTTATTCCTAATATTATGATCTCTTTCTCTGTCTTCCTCTTCATGGATCTCCACTAAGGTTGTCCACTCATTTTAATCTCATTGTAAACATTTGTATGGGATGAACAGGAAACACAGAGTGCAACTTTATCAGGTCCAATAATTGTGTGCTCAGCTAATCTTTACAGTTATCCAGAAAGGCAGGATCCTTAATATCAGTTTAGGGTCTTATTACCATTATATCACTGCTCATGAGCCCTCTGCATACAGGCTAACATCAGACCTGAGATGGCCCAGGCTTATCTAGGAAAATGGCCTATAGGGAGTTTTGCCTTCTTGGAAACTATAGAGTTAAGATAAATATGAAATGCTTATCTGTCTCGTTTACTATGAAATCCTGATCTAGATGCGGGAAGTTATGAGCTGCCACATGGGCCTTGGACCTACACGACTAGAACAATATAAAATTTAGTTGGAAACCTAGGCTGCCATTTCTCTGTGTCAAAGTGACATGCACACATCTTAGTGCTCTTTTGTGCCAGAGTATGTGCCACCTGTGAGGGGGAGAGAAAATCCTGTACACTTGGTTGCTTGTGGGCTTCTGAAAGAGATGAAAATGCCATATATGCTGGATTTCCTATCCTGCATTCTTCTAGAAAGCGAGGTAAATGTAGTATCACATGTCATGAGTCTGCCAGTTTGAACCCACATCCACTGCTGTGTTGGTGCAGGCCTTGAGGACACAAAATCACAAAATCTCAGTAACCTGACCAAGGAAGTGAAAGCCTGCCTTCGCGTTTGGTCAGCAGGACAGTTGACAGAGGACACAGGCTACGTAGATGTGAGCTCAAGCAGATATTTCCTCTTGGTAGGTGGCACCTTCTGTCTTATATTGGCAGGCACATGGTGGCCACGAGGCCTGAACGCTGTCACAGAAGAGTGGCTGCAGTAAGTAGAGTGGGCCAATCTTAACAGATGCATCAACCCTTACCTCCCAATCTCAGTGCTAAATTGTGCCATGAGGTATATTGCACTTGATTGCTAGAATTTTACAACTGTTAATTGACTCACTTAGTAAATATGACTTGTCCAGATCTTAGAGGGAAAATCATATTGGTTTTGAAGAAAAATGATTATAACTGAGGGTTAAAAATTAACAAATAATTGTGATTACAAAAATCATTATATAGATGCCTTTCTTATAAAATCGCAAAAGGTTAATATCTGAAATTGCTGAAACCAGCTGGATAGCCTAGACCTGATATTGTGATGGTCGTTCTAAATAGGTTTCACCCCTGTTTGTGATTACAAAAATCATTATATAGATGCCTTTCTTATAAAATCGCAAAAGGTTAATATCTGAAATTGCTGAAACCAGCTGGATAGCCTAGACCTGATATTGTGATGGTCGTTCTCTAGACTTAGGCTCACCGTTGTGTATACCTACTATTGAGATGATAAATCTGGATTGACCCTACCCTTGTTTATAGATTAGGCTCACCCTTTCCCATGCTTATCATTGTGATGGTAACCACTCCACTCTCCTGTTTAATATCCATATGGAAAACCTTGTGACTGACCTTTATTCTGTACTTTCCTATCCCAGAACCCTGATCTCTGATGCTTGTAACAGTGACTTACCCTGAATTGGTGCCTGCTCCCATCTTCTTCAGCCCCTTAATGTTTATTAATGAAGGAACCTGTGTCCAACTCCACTCCAATTATTCATGAGCACCCTGATGCTATAAAATATTGGAATTTCTGCAGATCAAGGAGGCAGTTTTGGGCCATTAGACCACTGTGCTCTTTCTCTCTTTGAAACCTCGGTGTCTCGGGAATTGGCTTCAAAGGCACATTCAGAAAAAAGAACCAGCTTTTGCTCCATATCATGATTAGAATTTTTTTGCAACTGAAAAGAATTGTTCTGGCTAAAATCATACAATGAAAACAAAACTAAACAATCACAGAAACACTTTTTTAAAGTTTCACTCAAGAACAGTTTCAGAATGTCTGAAATGAAGGTGAAACCAATGTCATTGAGGTAAATGAAGAGATTAGCTGCTTCTTATAGAGATAATATCTTGTACCTCTAATCTCTAACTATGGCAGAATCTGTTATGGGTCAAAGAGAGGCATACAAAAGAAAAAGTTAATATCAAATTACACCATCGAGTTACTTATTTTAATGTACTAGATATAATTTGAGAACTGTTTGAGATGCTCAGATTAATCCAGTTCTCAACTATATAATTATTTATTAAAGTTAATGATTTGGTTATTTTATTGGTCTTAGTTCAACATATTCATATTAAACCATACACTAAAATACGTCAAAATAAAGGACAAAGATCTGGATAGGGTAAATAAGTAAATTGGTCACTTTAACGACAAAGAGAGATGAAACAGTGTTATGATTCTGTATAGGTATGATTAAACTCTGAATTCTTTTTAATGCACTTGACAGGACCATTGCATGCAAAATAAATTTTGAGATTTAGATAAAAGAGTTGATTATGGGTATTATGATTTGTTTGTGATACCTTGTTTATTTACACATGCTAAAAATTACAATAATAGTGGTGAAATAAAGAACATCATAAGTCACATATTTTTTAACTGAAAAAGTTTTTGATAAGCATTTTCTTAAAACAGTAAAGAAACTTATAAGTAGATTAAAGAATCTTTCAAGTTGTTTTATGAAATGGCAAGAAGCTAAAAATCCAAATTGCTATTTCCCCCAACAGTAAACCTGAGAACAATATATTCCAAAACCTTTTGGGGGCAATATTCAGAACATTTTGTTCCCTGGTAGCACTCATAAAGGCATGTGCAAAAGATAAAGAAGGCTGCTCTGTTAGAAATAGTTTTGGTAAATGCTTACTTAATATGAATCTCCCCACCCCACCCCACTTCCCTCCACTTCCCAATTTATCTGCTTTGTAGATTTGGCTTTCCACATATTAAGTTTTCTTAAATCAATGCTCATGCAGGAAGAAGAAGCTTCTCTCTAACCTTCAGAGGACTAATTAGTCCCTAGATTCTCGGCAAGAGTGAGGAATCTGGAAGTTGAAAAGGAAGAGGAGGAGGGGGAGGAGAGTCCAATATGCTTTAGCTGAGAAGTAACACTAAATCCACCATTAATAGAAGGAGTCGGGGCACCGAGCGCAGAGCTTACTTTTCCACAGTAAAAAATATCCTCCCTCCGCACCTTCCCTTCTGATATCTTCTCCCTGATGGCCTCCCCAACTTCGTGCTCATTTTTGTAGATATAGGCACCGTCAATGTGACGGTACCCGATGTCGATGGCAGTCTTCACTGATGCTGCACAAGCCCCTGCAGGGGTCTGAAATGAGAAGGGAGTTGGGGTGGAGGGGAAGAGAAATGGGCCTTTCTTTTAATTTAATCATTATTAATAAGGACACTTCTCACACATATTGTTTCACAGCTAAAATGACAAATTCCCAATTCCATTGCTGGTATGATTAGAAGATAGTTTCAAGAGATTCAGAAACTGACTTCCCAGCTCCCGTTCCCCCCTCCCCCCAGTGGGAGATGCTACCCATCCCAAGTCTACCCTCAGCTTCAGAGATTTGATTTGATCAACTTTATCTGTGAGGGGAGATTTCACTGTACCCATATTACAGGAGGGCACAAGTTAATTGAAGAAGGCTAAATTATAAATCAAAAGATTTAAATAAATTGAAATATATCTACAGAATGGAATACAACTCAGTTATTAAAAAAAGAATGAAATGAAATATTGATGCATATGACAAAATGGATGAATACCAAAATAATTACACTGCTCAGTATAATTATTTTGGTATTCATCCATTGTTTGGACAAAAAAAGCTGACAAACTTTCAGTCCTTGAGGTATAAGTTACCATTTTTTCATATTCCACAAAAATCACCGTTCTTCAGTACCACTGAGCTACCCTGCTCCCCAGTTATGACATTTAAACATAGAAGAGTTTGTCTTGCTTTTATTACAATTTTTCTTAATGAGAGTGGGATTTGATGGAGAATTCCATCAAGGCAAACATCTTGTCTCATCAAATAAAATTTTCAAATCATCTATTAGGATGTGCATATTGGCAAGGGTTAATCTTCTTTACGTATTTTTATTAACTTCAGATTTGGAGGGTAATCGTTCCGATCTTGTTCACAAATGTTGGGAACTACTTGGTGTTTATGTTTTCAGTGTCTTAACCAAATGCTTGAACTATGACCCACAGCTATTGATTTGTTGTAGCATGAGTGGAATATGGAATACATTTCTAATGACTTTATAATCCTGGGTGGGAAATAGAAAGAATTGGGAGCATAAGTTGTATTTCCTTTCCCTATTTCAACAGAAAGTTTTCATCGTGGAAAATATGAAAAATGAACAATCTGGCTATCCAGGAGATATTAGGAAACAGGATTAATAGTGATGAATATCACGGCACTGGAAAAAGGAGCCACGTATTCCTGGAATGCCAAAAATAACCTTTTTCATTCATTAATCGACAACCCGATTGAGAGTGCTTGAACAGAAATCGAGGTAAAATGGAAAAAATGCAGAAGAAACTGTAAAATGAGATGTTATAGATGATAGCAAGTGTGACAACAAAAGTAGAGTGGGAAGGGGAGATAGGGGTAGTATCCAGAAATCTACAGGAAAAAAGCAAATAAAATATTACTTTCATTCCCAGGTGTCTATATATTAGTAATGAAAAGAATAAAGCCTAATACAAGATGGTGAATATAATCTCAGAAATATCATTGGGATTTTGTGAGTTGGAACTGATAATTTAAGTGCAGAGCTAAAGTAAAGTTAATACAAAAGGAGGAATACAAAACAATGCATATTAAAGTTTATGCTTGTATTTTCAAAAATTAGCCCAAGAAAAGAGGCACAGAGGAGAGCATTTAGGATAAAGAAAGTGAGAAAGACAAGGGCTAAGGTAAGGAGTGTGGTATTGATTATTTGGTCTGAAGCTAAATATGGATGGTGTTTTATTTAATAAGGGTTCAGGCACAGACACAAATTACAGTAGTGAAAGTCTTCAATTACTCAGCTATCATTAAGGAGCCTTTTCTAAAAGCTGAATATCTGGAATACTCTTTTTTTTTCAAGGATTAATTAATTAATTAATTTACATTTTTACCCTCCCCCACCCCACGTTTCTTTGTTTTTGTGTCCACTAGCTGGGCAACTCTCCGTGT
>JAQZBX010024043.1:17215-30599 GCA_029593785.1 Cabassous unicinctus
GGGGGGCACACTCACTCGCCTGGCGGCCGGTGCACCTTCTACATTTTTTTTTTTTTTTAGTTTTTACCAGGAGGTTCCGGGAATCAAACCGAGGTCCCTCCATATGGGAGACAGACGCCCAACCATTTGAGCCACATCCGCCCCCTCCGTCCCCCTCCATCCCCCTCCATCCCCCTGGCATACTCTTTGCTTGCTAAAATTATTCTCCCTCAGAAGACAGAAGCAGCAATGAGGTGAGTTGCTATTTTGGGTTTAGTTCTAATCAATATGGAGGAAATAGTTGGTAATGTGGACATGATGAAAAAAAAATACTACTTTGTAATTTCTAAATGTAGCATAAGGGAATTCTACATTAATTCAGACAGATTCTTCAGGAAAATCAGTTTCAAAAAAATCAGTAACATCAAATAGGATACCATATGTGAAGACTATAAAGGATATGATAGGAAAATATAAAATATAAAAACTTGACTCCACAATTAAGGACAAACTCACTGAACAGCAAAAAAAAAATAAAAATAAAAAAATAAAAGAGTTCTGTTTCCTGTAATGGTGGGTGTCATTATTCAAACCCCCATCCATTTAAGACAACTGAAAATGCTGGATTTAAACTTTACAAATTACCTTAAAATATTAAAATGCTGAAAAGACAGTAGTTATCCACCAGACCAGATTTAGTGGGAAAGTATAAATTTAGAAAGTGAAAGGTAATACTGGAACATCAAAGCCTCTTCTTCCCTGAGGGATTTATCAATACCAAATTTTGGTTGTGTGGCATTGAGGGGTAAAGGCAAAAGAAGAAATATCCAAGGTCCTTCCAAAATGAGCAGTCTTATAGGAGATGCTCACCATATTAAATGGAGGCACTCAAAGGTCTATACATGCAAAGTAAGGATAAACCAGAATTAAAACCATTACCTTGGAACCCTAGATTCATAGTCAGAAGTACAGGAGATAAAGGAAAGCAATAACAATCCCTGAAAGGCTATAGCCACTCTCCAGTCTGGAAGAAACTTTGTTTTAGCCCTCGAGAAATCCTAATACACATATATAGAGAGATGTGTGTGTGTGTGTGTGTATGTGTGTGTGTGTATTTGGCAGTATTGACTACACACAGATGAATCCAGGCAAACAAGAAGACAAAGCTTCATAACGAAGAACTGGCAAAAACAACAGGGAGCCTAAACAGAGCCATAGATTTCAAGTGTTGAAATTATCAGTCAAAGATTATAAAATAATGATGCTTGCTTTGATTAAAGAAATAACAAACTTGAAATATCTTCAGGGAACAGGAAACTATAAAAAGTGCCATAGAATATTTGGGAAAGAACCAAACAAAAAAGAACTATTAAAAAATATAAGAAACTTAAACTTAAATGGGCTGGTTAGCAGCATATTAGACATGGCAAGAAAGAATTAATGAACTGGAAGATATATCAGAAGAAATTATTTAGATTGAAGCACATAAAGAACACAGGATAGAAAATATGAAAGGGAGGATTAAAGTTATATAAGATAGAGTGAAAAAGCTCCAACATACATTTAATTGGAATCCTAAGAGAGGAGAGAAATAAGGCAGAGGCAATATTTGAGTAGAATTTTCTAGAATTGTTGAAAGACACCATATATAACTTCAAGAAGCCAAGATATTCCTAGCAAATAAAAGACAAACACAATGAGACACATCATAATGAAGCAGCAGAAAACCAAAGACAAAGAAAAATATTTTTTAAAGTTAGAGAAAGAAGATGGATAATTTTCAAAGGAATTCCTTAGGAATTTCCAGTAGAAACAGCAGAATTTGCATCTTCAATGTGCTAAGAGAAAATTTCTGACAGCCTGGAGTTTTATATCCAAGTAATATTATCTTTCATATAAACATTTTCATATAAATCAAAATGGAGAAAACTTGTCACCGGCAATACTTCACTAAAGACTTTGGATTAAAAAATTAAACATTTGCTGCTTGTAAATGAGATATCTGAAACATAAGGATATAGAAAGACTGAGAATAAAAAGGTGGGTACATAAACCATGCAAAGCTTACCAAAAGAAAGCTGGTATAAACTTTAGGCCAAAAGCATAAATGGAAGTGATTTCAAAATGATAAAGGATTCAATTCACTGGAAAGATTAACACTTGTAAACTTTCATGCATCTAATAGTTTGCATCAAAATATATAAATAAAACAGATAATTGCATGGCAAAATAGATAAATTCTGAATGAGAGTAGGAGGTAGTAACATATTTCTCACAAAAACTGAGAAAAGAATCAGAAACAATTAGTAAAAAAACATATTTTAAACATAAGTATCAAAATTAACCTAATGAACAAATATAGAACTCCATGCCAACAACTGCAGAATATGCATTCTTTCCAAGCACAATCAGAAAATTTACAAAAATTGACCATAAATTGGGCCTTAAAGCAAAGTTTTAACCCATTTCAAAGAATTAATATCATACAAAATATCTTCTTTGACTAGAAGGCAATGATGTAAGAAATCAATAACCGAAAAACCACTAGAAAATCCTATATATTAGCAAAATAAGAAATACATTTCTAAATAACTTATCAACCAAAAAGGAACTCATAATGGAAATTAGAAAACATTTGAAACTGAACATTGATATATATATTATATATTAAATCCTGTGGAATGCAGTTAAAATATTGCTTGGAGGGAAATTTGTGGTTTAAAATGTATTTCTTAGTTAAAAACAAGGATTGAAAATGAAATAAAAGTTGGAAAAGAGCACTAAAATAAATGCAGAGAAAGCAGAAAGAAGGATACAATGCTAAGAACAGATATTAATGGAATGGAAAACAAATGGACAAACTTCTGTCAACTTGATTAGGAAAAAAAAGATAAGGCACATATCTCAATATTAAGAGTGAAAAAGAGGATGTCACTACAGATGCTAAAATATTAAAAAGACAGGAGAATATTATGAACAACTTTAGGAAAAAGTCCTACAAAAACAAAATACACAAAACTTGACTTGAAATATAAAATCTAATAATCCTTATAACTATGAAAGAATTAAAACAAGCAGTCTAAAATATTCCAGCAAAGAAAACTCTAAACTCAGAATTTTTTTCTATAGAATTGCCCAGTTGTCTCTGCATTTACTAAAAAGATTGTCCTTTCCTACAGTTCTAAAGTGCCGCCTCTGTCGTACATCAAGCTAAGACTCACAAAATACAATAATAAAGTGGAAGGACATGCTTCTCCAGATATCAAGATTTATTACAAACTATTGTCATTAAGACAATGTGACATTGATATAGACTTGATTATAAGACTAGTGGAACTCCAGACATGGTTGAATTCTTAATCCTGGCATGGCTCTGATCAGAAAGAAATAGGATCCTGAGATTTGGTAGGGATTTCTGGGTGAATGTACTTGAGAACCTTGAAATAGGAGATCTCCTTGAGCTCTCTTGGATTGCAGAAGTTAGCCCCTCCTCCTTCCTGAAGCCTGGTGTTTCCTCTTTCCTTGACAATGATTCAGAGGCCTCTACCTTGCAATTAACATATGTCCCAAGTAGGATCTACTTTCATCTCTCCTCCTAACCACCTGACGAAAATATTACAAGATATCCTGGTCATGGAGTGCTGGTCCTGCTAAGGGAAGAAAGAGGACTATACATTGAAGGAACTGCAAGATCTAGACAACATGTACAATAAGAGCAGGAGAGTACATATAGGATTGGAAATTGAGGATATTGCATCAAGAGGAGGTGGAAAACCTAGTTGGATAAAAGAGAGTTTATTGATATGGAAGCTTCTTCTGATACATGATTTAACACACTGGCAATGATTTCAGGAAACAACACTAACATACTATCAGGATAGCTCTTGGAAGCTTGGAAAAAGTCATCCACATTATGTGACATATAAATTGCAGCCTGAAGATAGCTTTAGCTGTATTCATCCCATTAATCTGCATCATAATTTTTTTCAGGAAAAGAGATCAAAAAGATTTCTGGAAGATCTGTTCCCAGATGGAGTGAACTTGATATATGAAGCCAATTGATCCAGGTGGCAGGGGGCCAGGAGCCATTTGCTAGGAGGAGTATTTTTTTGTGAGGGGAGATGGTGAGTGTAGTTTTGTCATGTTGAATTAGAGATGCCTATGGAAGGTAGAACACAAACCTGGTTATACATCCGAATTACTGAAGAACTTGTTAAATGCAGATTATCAGGCTTTACCCCTAAAGATCCAGATTCAGTAGATCTGAGGTAATGCCCAAGAATCTGTATTTTTGAAAAATGGCCCATATAGTTCTGATGTAACCAGGCTATAGCAATATGGAGAGATAACAAGCACATGGAATAGGAAATATCGAATTGGGAGTCCTGTGTATATGTGGTTGGAGACAAGATTATGGATGAGTTCGTACAGAGACAATGTGCAGAGTGAGAAGAGGAAGGGGCCAAGGTTATATACTCATGTAATTACTCCAGGAGTGATTTTCCTTCCATTACCAAAAACCGGGTAACTGGGCACTTGGAGTGGAATGGGTGATTGTGATACAAATGTTGCCAACTCTTGCTATCTATAGTTTATTCCTCCTCCTCTGCCTTCCATTCTCTATTCTGCCACCAGAGTTATCTTTCAAAAACACAGATTAAATGATGCTATTCCTCTGCTCTTAGCTTTATTTGATTCCTCATTTTTTAGAGAGTGAAATTTCAATTCCTTAGCATGATATCAAGGTCTTCTGCAATCCAGTCTCAATTTGCATTTTTAGATTCGGGCAATCGCTCTTCACCATTAACTCCATGTACCAGCCACGGTGGGCTTAATCTTCCTTGGATTTATCAGGTATCCTTGTGCCTCTACATTGCTGCTTCTGCCTAAAATGTCCTGCTTCGGCCCCTTTCTCTGCCTGGCTAATTCATACTTAGCTTCAAATATGATATCACAAATTTCAGTAGCATTTCTACATGTACCGCTGTTTATTCTGGTAATCAGCATGTTGAACTGCAATGAGGAAAGCAGGAAAATATTCTTGTTTCACAAACTTTACTACATTTAAAAGGAAACCCACTTCAATCTTCATGGTCAAATTTAATTGCTTTCTTTTCTGTGTTTTCAGAAAGACACTGTTTATGGTTATAGTATAGCATTTACCTTTATTATCATTGTTCTAAAACTAGTTGTTAAAAAGTTTTACTTCTCTATTAGATTTTTTTTTTTAATCCCTAGACAACAGAAATATTTTCTCTTCATCTGTGATGATTCTATAGCCCAGTGGTTAGCACATGGCAGGTACTCACTAAATGTTTGTTAAGTTTAACTAAAAATTCTCAAATGTAAACTTTAAAGTAATCACAAGCCAAAAACTCACAAATTTCACGGGCCTCAGTAATCAGCCAGTAAACAACGTTCAGGTGAATTTCAATAAAAGAAGCAGAAAGGTCTCATTCTCTACTGCAAAATAATTTTTAAGGAAAATAAGCAGGAAAGTAAACATTTTCTGGTGTAGTTTAATCTTTGGCTTAATATCTGATCAAACACACAGTAGTTCTTGGAGGTAACTGATTATTACACAAAGTAAATCAGTGAGAACTATTCAAAATTGAAAAAAATTACACTTTGGGCAAGAGTTTAAAAAGAGAAAGATAAACTTACCAATTTAGGTTCTCCATAGGTACCAATCCCAATGATAGGAATGCTGTTTCCATCACTTAGAGGTATGCGGTGATTTGCAGTACTGAGGTACATTTTGGAGAGAGTTTTGAGGTCCCAAATTTCTAAGAGTGCAATGGAACACTCCAGGGAAATTCTATCTTTTTCAAAAGGTGTCCGAGAGCCTATGTAATGAAAGGAAGGCGGGTCAGAGGGAGGAGTAGTGGGAGAGATTAAAAGATCTATTTCTCAATCTGTTTTTCTCCAGATAAACACTAGCAGAGGTTGTCCTTTGAACATCTTCAGAGGCATGTAAATAAAATATCCCATAAGAGCTCAGGATTACATATCTGTAAAGTAAAGACTGAAATAAAAAGTAAAAAGGAAACAAATTCAGTTGTCCTCAAATTCTCTTAAACTATAAAGGAAATTTGTTTGTTTATGTACCTGAAAACTCTAGCATTAGGGCTGGCTTCAGGTGAGATTAGAGCAGTTTCCGAGGATCTCTCTGGAGATTCTGATGCAATGGGACTGGGTTTTTCTCACCCACTTAATTTTGGGAAACAATGGGATAGAGGAACAAATGATGTGAACAGAACCAGGTTTTCATCTTCTAGCTTGTTTTCTCTTCTTCCTCAGTCTTCATGCCACTCTAAGCAAACTCTCTTCCTTATCATTGAACAATGATTGCCAGCAGCCTTTGGAAAGGTAAGGTTACAGGTACAAACCCAACTAAAAAACAAAAAGAGATTTCATTTAATCCACAACTCAAAGAGTAATGCAGAAATTGAGTCTTGTTGTTCTTGACTGCCTGTTTTTGTTTATGGATCTATCACTAAATTATTCACAGTGGTCAGAGGGAAAAAAAGATAGACTGCTTTAAGATAATTAGACACCATCTCAGATTTTGAGTTGGGGTTAATCTTACCTGGGAAGAGTCTGGAGCCTGTTAAGGACAAAGAAAGAACTAATAGGGAAACAACAGGTGTTTATTATAGTTTCCTTAAAAGGATCATGCTGGGTGTAAAAGGAGAGCTTTGGGTCTGATGACCACAAATGTCACTGATCCATGATGGTGAAAGTGTTCTGAAGTCCATTAACTTGCCCTCTCTCCAGGAGAGACATTCTTGCTTATGTACACATGGTCAACCTCAGGGCATAGTTATTTAAAGGAGGCTGGCACAGCAGGGCAGTAGTTGTCTTCAACATAATTTATAAATTGAGCCAACAAACGCATATTAGCCATGTTTTTTTATTTTTATGATTATTGATTTTTTTAGTTCTGTGAATTTTAACACATGTATAGATTTATGCAACAACCATCACAATTGGGATATGGATAATTTCCACAACTCCAAAGAACTGTATCATGCTATCCCTTTATAGTCAAAGTCACAACCTCCTCTAGCCCAACCCCTGAAAATCACTATCTGTTCTCCATCACTCTAGTTTTATCTTTTGAAAATATCCTATGAATTGAATCATACAGTACATAATCTTTTGAGGTTGGTTTCTTTCACTCAGCACATTGCCTTTGAGATTCATCCAGGTTGTTGCTTATATCAATATTTATTCCTCTTTGTTGCTGTTTGTTTTGTTTCGTAAATTTTTTATTAGAAAAGTTGTAGGTTTACAGAAAAATCATGCAGAAAGTAGAGTTTCCATATAACACCCCACATTAGTGTTGTGGCTTTGTCACAATTGATGAAACAATATTATAATTATACTATTAACTATAGTCCAGTGTTTACATTAGTTTTCATTTTTTGTGTTGTACAGTTCTCCGGATTCCTTATTACATTTTTTAAATTCTAGTAACCCATATGCAACCTAAAATTTCCCATTTTAACCACTTTCAAATATACAATTCAGTTGTGCTAATTACTTTCACAACATTGTGTTACCACCACCATCATTTATTGCTAAAATTTTTCCATCACCACAAATGTAAACCACCAATTAAGAAAGAGGTCCCTGATTCCCCACCCCCACGCCCACCTCTGATAATCTGTATTCTAGTTTCTGACTATGAATTTGCTTATTCCAATTATTTTATATCAGTGAGATCATGCAATATTTGTCCTTTTGTGGCATGTATCAGGACTTCATTTCTTTTTACAGCTGAATAATGCTTCACTGTTTATAAACCACATTTTGTTTATCCATTCATTTGCAGATGGACACTTGGAGTGCTCCCACCTTTTGGCTCTTATGAATAATGCCACTATGAACATCAGTGTGCAAATATCTGTTTGAGTCCCTGCTTTCAATTCTTTTGGGTATATATCTAGAAGTGGGCTTGCTGTGTCATATGGTAATTCTATATTTAACTTTCTGAGGAATTACCTCAGCTGCACCATTTTACATTCCCAACAACAATGTATGAGGGTACCAATTTCTCCACATCCTCTCCAACACTTGTTATTTCCATTTTAAAAATTGTAGCCATTATAGTGGTTGTGAAATGGTATATCTCATTATCATTCTGATTTGTGTTTTTCTAATTGCAAATGATGTTGTGCATTTTTTTTATGTGTTTATTGGCCATTTGTCTACCTTCTTTAGAGAAATGTCTTTTCAAGTCTTTTGCCTATTTTTAATTGTGTTTGTTTTTTTTTGCTGTTGTTTATTTGTAGGATTTCTTTATATATTCTGCATATTGAACCCTTACCAGATATGTGGTTTCCAAATATTTTCTCCCATTGTGTAGGTTGTCATTTTACTTCCATAATAAAGTTCTTAGAGATGTAAAAGTTTTCAATTTTGATGATGTCCCATTTATTTATTTTTTCTTTTGTTACTTGTGCTTTGGGTATAAAGTCTAAGAAGCCATTGCCTAACACAAGGTCCTGAATATTTTTTCTTATATTTTCTTCTAGGAGTTTTATAGCTATTTCTTATATTTGGATCTTTGATCCATTTTGAGTTGATATTTGTATGTGGTATGAGATAGGGGTCCACTTTCATTCTTTTGCATATGAATATCCAGATTTCCCAGCACCATTTGTTGAAGAGACTATTTTTCCCAAGAATAGGACTTGGCATCCTTGTCAAAAGTCACTTGGTCATAGATGTGAGGGCTTATTTCTATTCCGTTGATCCATATGTCTGCTCTTGTGCAAAGACCATACTGTTTTAATTACTGTAGCTTTGTAGTAGGTAAGTCCTCTAACTTTGCGTTTCTATTTCAAGCTTGTTTTGGATATTTGAAGTTCTTTGCAATCCCATATGAATTTTAGGATCAGCTTTTCCATATCTGCAAAAATGATCATTGGAATTGTGGTAGGAATTGCATTGAATCTGTAGATCACATTTTGTAGTTTCGCAAACTTTACAGTACTAATTCTTCCAATCAATGAACAAGGATGTCTTTCCATTTATTTGGGCCTCTTTAATTTCTTTCAGCAATGTTTTGTTGTTTTCAGTGTACTAGTCTTGTACCTCATTGGATAAATTTATTCCTAAGTATTTTATTTTTTTTAACATTTTAAAATTGAAGTTTATCATTCATCAATGAACATCTATAAACAATAAGTGTATAGTACAAGTTATGAACTTACAAAAAACATAATCATACAGGGCTCCCAAACATCACCCCGCCACCAACCCCTTGCATTGTTGTGAAACATTATAATTGAAATTATTTTTTCTTAGTTTCATTTTCAGATTGTTCATTGCTGGTATAGAGAAATACAGCTGAGTTTTGCCTGTTGATCCTGTATCCTGCAACTTTACTGAAGTTTATTCTTTCTACTTTGTGTGTGTGTTCTTTAGGAGTCTCTCTGTATAAGATCATGCCATCTGTGAACAAAGATAATTTATTACTTTGTTTTCAATTTGGCTGCCTCTTATTTTTATTTTTCCTTGCCCACTTGCTCTGGCTAGAACTTCCTTTATAATGAATAGAAGTGGTGAAAGTGGACATCCTTGTCTTGTTCCTGACCTGAGGAGGAATACTTTTAGTCCTTTACCACTAAATGAATGTTAGTTGTGAGTTTTCATAAATGCCCTTTATCAGGTTGAAAAAGTTCCCTTCTGTTTCTAGTTTTCTGAATGCTCTTTTTTATGAATGGGATTTTGTCAAACACTTTTTTGGCATCAGTGAGATAATCATGCATTTTTTCCTATTAATTATATCAAGGTGGTATGTTACATAGATTGATTTTCATATGTTGAAACATCATTGCATTTTTGAAAGAAATCCCACTTGGTTATGGTGTATAATCTTTTAATACGCTGTTGGATTCAGGTTCCTAGTATTCTGCTGAGGATTTTTGCATCTATATTCATAAGAAAAATTGGTCTGTAAAAAGTTTAAAGAAACTTTAAAACATGGATCACCTTTCCTCCAGTTTCCAATAATACTTTCATCATTTACTTCCAAGGCATCATAGAAAGTCTCTTTAGCATCCACATTACTATCAACAGTCTCTTCAAAGTGATCTAGGTCTTTTCCATCAAGCATTTCACAATTCCTCCAAAAATACCCCTTACCCATTTATAAAACCGTTCAAACATTTTGGTATATGCAAAAGCACTACCCCACTCCTGGTACCAAATTCTGTATTAGTCAGCCAAAGGGGTGCTAATGTGAAATACCAAAAATGGGCTGGTCTTTATAAAGGGTATTTATTTGGGGTAGAAGTCCACAGTTACCAGGCCATAAAGCATAAGTTTCTTCCCTCACCAAAGTCCATTGTCACGTGTTGGTGCAAGACAGCTGCCGACGTTTGCCAGGGTTCAGGCTTCTTGGGTTCCTCTCTTCCCAGGGCTGTGTTTCTCTCCAGGCTTAGCTCCTGTTTCCTCCACAAGGTAAGCTGTAGACGATCAGGTGAATGGCTTGCTTCTCTTCTCCTGGGGTCTTCTCTCCAATATTAAAACTGCTTCTCAAAAACTGCTTCAACTCTGTTCTTGCCATGCCTTTTATATTTGATTCCCCACCCACCAAGGGGTGGGGCTCAACGCCCTACTGACGTGGCCCAGTCAATGCCCTAATCATATCTTAATCATGCCCAGATTAACAGATCAGTTTATAAGCATGATCGAATTATATTTTTGGAATTCATAATTACATCAAATTCCCAAACAGCTACATAGGGTAACTTGGGTTTGGCAATGACTCTTGGAATACAACACCCCAAACTGGTAAGTTGGACTTCATTAAAATTAAAACTTCTTTTCTGCAAGGCCCCATTAAGAGAATGAAAAGACAAAATAAATAAATAAATAAATAAATAAATAAATAAATAAATAAATAAATCTTTATTAAAAAAAAAAAAAGACAAGCCACAGACAGGGAGAAAATATTTGTAAAATACATATCTGATATAGGACTTGTATCCAAAATATACAAAGAACTCTTAAAACTCAACTCTAAGAAAATGAACAACCCAATTAAAAAATAAGCAAACGATCTGAATGGACAGCTCATAGAAGAAAGTATACACATGGTGTATTAGTCAGGGCTCTCTAGGGAAACAGAATCAGCAGGAGATATCTGTAAATATAGTATGAGATTTTATAAGAGTCTCTCACTTGACTGCGGGGATGCACAAGTCCAGGTCCTGCAGGCAGGCTGCAAACCAGGGGCTCCGATGAAAGTCCAATGAAGGTCCTTGATGGGTTTCGGGAGATGTTGGCTGTCCAAAGATGAGCTGGGAAATTCTCTCTGAATGCTGAAATCACTTCCCCTTTTAAGGCATTCAACTGATTGGCTAAAGTGTCACTCATTGCTGATGGCAATCTTCGTGGTTGATATAGATGTAATTAGCCATCTATGCAGTAAACTCACTGGTGACTAAAGTCCATAAATGCCCTTGTATTACAATTGGCCCAGTGCTTGCTTGACTAAACAACTATGCACAATTTCCTGGCCGAGTTGACACATTAGCCTAACTATCATAGATGGCAAATAAGCAAATGAAAAGATGCTCAACATCGTGTCATTAGGGAATCATAAATTCAAACAAAAATGAGATACCACTACATATCTATTAAAATGGCAAAAATCCAAAGCACAACATCAAATGCTGGAGAGGATGTGGAGCAACAGGAGCTCTCAGTAACTGCTGATGAAATGCAAAATTATATAGACACATTGGAAAACAATCGGGCAATTTCTTACAAAGCTAAACATAGTTTTAATATATGATCAAGCAATCATGTTCCTTGGTATTTACCCAAATGAGTTGAAAACTTATGTCCACCAAAAAAAAACACACACACAAAAAAACCCCACACAAATGTTTACAGCAGCAATAAAAAGAAATGAGCTATCAAGCCACACACACACAAACCATGAGGAACCTTAAATGCATATTACTAAGGAAAAGAAGCCAATGTGAAAGGCTACATACTGTATGATTCCAACTATATGACATTTTGGAAAAGGCAAAACTATAGAGACAATAAAAAGATCAAGTGGTTGCAAGAGATTCAGGTGGAGGGAAGAGGGATGAATAGGTGGGGTACAGGGCATTTTTAGGACAGTGAAACAATTCTGTATCATACTGTAATGGACATATGACATTATGCATTTGTCAAAACCCATAAAAATTACAACACATAGAGTGAACCCTAATCTAAACTATGGATTTTAATTAATAATAATATATCAATATTAGTTCATCAATTGTACAAATATACCACATTAATCCAAGATGTTAATATAGGGGAAATTGTACACAAATGGCATGTTATTGATTGAATGATGTCTCCCAAAAGATATCTTGATGTCCTAACCCGAATACCATGAAGGTGATCTTATTTGGAAATAAGGTTATTATAGATGGAATTGGTTAAGTTAAAATATGGCCCTTAATCCAATATTACTGGTGTCCTTTAAGAAGGGGAGAAGAGACACAGACAGACAAGAGAGAAGATGGCCAAGTGACCATGGAGGCGGACATTGAAGTGCTGCAGCCGCAAGCCAAGGAACACCAAGGATTGCTGGCAAACCATTAGAAGCTAGGAAGAGGCAAGGGAAGATTCTTCCCTACAAGTTTCAGAGGGAGCATAGCCCTGCTGACACCTTTATTTCAGACTTCTAGTCTTCGGAGCTGAGAAGAGATTTCTGTTATTTTAAGCCACCCAGTTTGTGGTGCTTTGTTGTGGCAGTCCTTGGAAACCAAGGCAGAGGGTATATAGGGATTCTCTGTGCTTTCTGCTCAGTTTTTTCTGTAAACCTAAAACTGCTCTAAAAAATAAATTCTACGAATTTAAAAAAAAGACATTTTAACTGAAAAAATTTCTCAAGTTTGAAAGGACTCACCAGGCTCCTCAGAGTATAGTTAGGTAACACTTGGATTTAGAGGGGAAGGATTGAGTGCAGCAAGAGCGTGCAGGCAAGCATGAAGCTCCAGGCAGTGACATTCACGCTCAAGCTCCTGAGGGCCCACATATGCACAAAGACCGCACCATATTTCCCAATTGAAACATCAAGATCCGTGTGAGGAATCTCAAGATTGGCTGGAATTCAAAATCAGAAGTTCCCAGTGGGGCTTTTTTAATGACTTTTGGCCACAAATTCAAACCCATCTAACTTAACTGGTTGGGTCAGCTGCTCACCACCACTTAAAAACTACCTTGGGGGGTATGGACACATTGCCAGGGGAGTTTCACCCTTTAGATAACATATCATAAAATTGCCCTTATCTTGGCCAAGAGTAAAAATAAATAAATAAATCCAGGAGACCCAGAGATAAAAGATAGAGCTTTTCCAGTCCAGCTGTAATTCAACTCTATC
>JAQZBX010024044.1:0-21273 GCA_029593785.1 Cabassous unicinctus
AAGAAAAAAAAAAAAAGTAACTTGTCCAGTATCAGGGAATTAGGTTATATAATTAAGTTCTCTGAGTTATTTGATATATGTAGAAATCTTTACTTCACACATTTTCTCCATTTTGAGGTCTATAATTTTGTCTTCGAATTCTTCGAATCCTAGAATGCTAGAGCTGAGAGAAGCAGAAGTTGTTATCAGTAACAGACAGGTTTTATTTGGGGAATTAGAGCAATGGATCATTTGTGAATGTTTGGGCCTTGGAGTTGAGAAACTCTTGAAGGCATATTTCTAACTTATTGGAAAAGAGCCCTGATTGATTAAACCATGCTTGATATAGGTATGGGCAACCCAAGGAGTCAAATGTGTGGTAGTTAGGCTAAGTAAACTTGCTAAAGGCATTCCTCTGCAATTTCTGATATAGCTCTTTGAAAATTATATTTTTCTAACATAAATTTGGCTAATTTCTCACTAGGTTTCAAGATTCTATGGATATCAGTTAGGGAGTGAATTTGACTACTTTAAATAGAGTGGCCTAAATAAATGTGAGTTTATTTTTCTGTCATGAAATGAAAAGTCCAGAGGTAAGCTTTTCAGGGCTGTTAGGGCCTCTTCAAGATGATATTAGGACCCAGGCTCCTCCATCTTTCCATCCAGCAATAGTTAGAGTGTGCTCATGACCATAAGATAGCTCCTAAGGCTCCAGTTGAGGAGGGCAAAATGTTACATGCCAGCTGAATAACTGCGATTAAAGAGCTTTCCTGTAAGCTCTGCCTCATGAGTTCTGCTTATATTTCAGTGGCCATACTATATCACATGACCATTTCATCTGTAACAAAGCCAGGACTTGTATATTTTTTTTAACCTAAGCCTGTTGGTAACTGTGGCAGTTTGAATCTTTTGTGGACTCCCGAAAATTGTTCTTAAATTGGTCCATTCCTGTGGGTCTGAACCTATGATGAACCTTAGATTAGATTCAGTTAAGGCAGGAGCTGAGGTGGCGCAGATGGCTAGAACACCTCTCTCCTACATCGGAAGTCTTCAGGATCGAATCCTGGTGAAGACTGAAGGAGGAGGAGGAGAAGAGATAAAACAGACACAGAGAATTGCCCAGCAAATGGACACAAAACAGCAAATGGGGAGGGGGCGTTTAAAATGGATCAAGTAAATAAATAAATCTTAAAAAAACAAAAAAAGATTCAGTTAAGGGCCATTTGATCAGATTACTCCAGCAAGGCGTAGCCCAAAGTAAGTCAGTCTTCTTACTGGAATGTTTTACAAACTGGAATTGGCAGAGTTGCAGATATAGAGAGAAACCCCCAGAAGTTGAGAGAGAAGGCCCCCAGGAGCCAAAAGCTGAAATCAACAGCACAGAAGCTGACAGGAAGCCACTGAAACCAGAAGCTGAATGCAGTGAGGCACAGAAGAGAGGAGAGATGAGCAGATGCTGCCGTGTGCCTGATTGCCCACAGCTGCAGCTCAGGGTGAAAGTATCTGATTATGCCTTGATTTGGACACTCTCACGGTCTCAGAACTGTAAACGTATATGTTAAGAAATCCCCATTGTAAAAGCCAACCCATTTCTGGAATATTGCCTTGGCAGCCTTTAGCAAACTAAAACAGTAAGCTTTGGGGATTGAATCCTATCCCCCACAAAAGTCATGTCCAGGGACCAACCCTTGGTGTGGGCATGAACCCATTTGTGAATAAGACCTTTGAAGATGTTATTAGCTAAGGTGTGCCCAAACTGAATGAGGGTGGTCCTTAATCCAATATGGCTGAAGTCCTTATAACCAAAGGAGATTGGGCACAGAGAAAAGCCATAGGGAGCAGCCAGAAGCCAGAAGTCAACAGAACCCAGAGGAAAAAAGCAAAGACATTGCCATGTGCATTGCCACATGATAGAAAAGCCAAAGAACCTCAAAGATTGCTAGCCAGCCAGAAGATACCAGCCGTGGGAGGAAGCAGGTCTTCTGGCCTCTAAAACTGTGAGCCAATAAAAGCCTATTGTTAAGGCAATCCATTTTATGGTATTTGTTTAGCAGCTAGAAAAACTGAAACAGTTGGGTACCACCAGAAGTGGGGTGCTGCTATGACAAATACCTAAAAAGGTGGAAATGGCTTTGGAATTGGATGACAGGTGGAGGCTGGAAGAATTTTGAGGTGCTTGACAGAAAAAGCCTAGATTGCTTTGACGAGAGTTGGTAGAAATGGGACGCTAATGGTACCTACAATGAGGACTGAGAAAGAAATGATGAGTATATTATTGGAGTCTTGAGGAAAGGTGACCCTTGTTATAAAGAGGCAAAAAAACTTGACAGAATTGTGTTCTAATGTTGGATGGAAGGCAGAACTTGAAAGCTATGAACTTGGATATTTAGCTGAGGACATTTCCTGGTTTCTCCTTGTAGCTTAAAGTAAAATGCAAAAGGAAAATTAAACTCTTAAGCAAAAAAGAACCAGCAATTAATGAATTTGAAAAGTCTCAGCCTCTCCAGATAGTGTGCCCTGAGACTAAGACCAGAAGTAACTCTTATCAGGAACCTTCCTGAGCTTTTGGGAAGTGACTTCCCAGAGAACAGGGCTTCATGTGAGGGTTTAACTGAGCAACTGTTTGCTAGAGTCAGCCACTTCAGTGGCAGTCAAGATCAGAAATGCAGTTATCCCGGAAGAATCTGTGGAAAGTTCTGTTGTCTCATGGTTTGGAACTGCTTGAACTGTATACAAAGCCAATAAGGTGTTTGCAAAATTGGTATTTGCAGAACCACTGTTAGGCTGGACTGAAAGGATCAAAGAAGGGATGAAATGAAAGAAGAATGACTTCAAGGGCAGAACCATGAAAGCTGAGGTCTGGACTGAAGAGACCTCAGACCAAGTGAGCAGGCCCACCCATGTGTATGGAAAGGGCAGGTCCACCACTCTGCTGGGAGGGGAAGGGTCATCTGCCCCTGTGCTTGAGGGGGTGGGCCTTGCACCCTGATGTTCAGGGAGAGTCTCCCACCCCAATTCTCAGAAATAGTGGGTCCTGTTCACAGGTGTTCACAGAGAGCCTGGCCACCATCCCAGTGCTTAGAGAGGTTAGGGCCTACACCCCAGTGTTGGGAAAGAGCCTGGCTGCTGTGCAAGCTCTTGGAAGGGGTGGAGCTGCCATTCTCTCAGGCTTGGAGGACAAAGTATCAAGCTACAGATGGCTTTCAAACCTTGAGATCTGATGAAGTTTGCCCTACTGGGTTTCAGATTTGTTTGGGATGGGTCCTACTATCCCTGTATTCCTTCGTTTTTCTCCCTTCTGGAATGGGAATGTTTATCCTATGCCTGTCCCACCATTGTATGTTGGAAGCAGGTAACTTATTTTCTAGTTTTCACAGGTCCATCAGAGAGAGGAATTTTGTCCCAGGAGGTGGACCACACCCATAACTGATTTTGATGAGACTTTGTACTTAGCATTGTTACAGAAATAACTTAAGGCTTCTAGGATGTTTTGATGGAATGTTGCCTTGCATGTGGAAAAAACATGTCTTTTTGGAGCCCAGAGGGTGGACTATCGGGGGTTGAATCATGTTCCCCACAAAAGGCATGTTCAGGTACCAATCCCTTGTGTGGGTGTGAACCCATTTGTAAACAGGACCTTCGAAGATGTTATTAAAGTGTGCCCAAACTGGATGAGGGTGGGCCTTAATCCAATATGGCTGAAATCCTTACAAACAAAGGAAATTGGACACAGAGAGAAGCATAACCAACAATAGTGGACTTCTGAGAGTAAGGAAGAAGCGGAGAATGAATATTCAGTCAAATAACAGTCTTTGCTACAATCTATCCCTTCAGCTATCCAACATCCCTCTTTTTCTCAAAAAGAGAGCACACTCCCCTCCTCTTCAATGGCAAAACCCCAAATTCTCATCTAGTTAATATATTCAGCTGAAAGTCCAGGACTTAGAGGTGATGTCCAGATCTTCCAGGTATGGATGTATAGCATATTGTAGACTGGTGTCCCATAAACTAAAAGAAAGGTTAAATGTCCCCACTTCTAATATTACATAGATGGAGAAAGAAGAGGATAATTATAGTAAAAATTCCCACTTGGAAAATTGGGAAACACACAGCAGTCACTGGACTCTAACACTAATCAAATTTTGCTGGGCAGAAATAGGAGAGTCCCTGCCCTTCTTCTGCTTCCTGGGGGGATTTCCTTTGCCCATTGTCCTTTGTGGCCTCTGGCTCTCTCCTCTGGGAAATTCCTGATTATCTGTTTTCCTCCATAGCCATATCTGATTATACATCAGGGAGCATAGCAAAGAAGGTGCTTCTTAAAAGATTATATAAACAATCCAAATACCCATCATTAGAGAACTTGGTAAATAATTGTGGTATATCCACACAGTAGACTACCAGGGAGATCCAGATGTATTGCTCCAAAATGAACTTACAGATATATTAAGTGAAAATAGCTAAGTTAATGGAAGGAGAATGTATATGATATTCTCCCATTTGTGATGAGGGTAAAAAAGGATATATATATATGTATGTATGTGTTGTATATGCATAGAAAATATTTGAAAGTGTACATAAGAAACTGTTATTGATGGTTTCCTCTGGGGAGGAGACCACAAAGTCAGAAGTAGGAGGGCTCCTTTTACTTTTCAGTTTATACCCATTTATTCTTGATGATTTTTTTTATGATGTGTGCATATTTCTGTTTTAATTTTTATGCTTCTTGATAATTTTTTTTTACTTGAAAGAGGAGAAAAAAAATGTCAAATGATTTATGAGTCTTTAAGATTCATAAGAAATGTTTACCATTTAACTGCTCTCAGAGACCCTCCAGAACATGGAAACAAGACGTTTTTATTTTCGTTTTCCAGTGGGTGAGCAGCTAAATCTTTGGATATGCAAATACATACTGCAAGACTACTAGTTCTTTATCCCATTTAGCAGCAGCATAAGATTCATATTCCCTTTTCCTCTACAGTGGAAATTTTGCTCAGCCGACAAAAGAAAGCCGAACTTCTGAAGAAGATGACTGATGTGGCTGTTCGAATGTCAGAGGAGCAATTGGTTGAACTCAGAGCTGATATCAAAGTAAAACTTCCTTCTCCTTTTCTGCCTTTCTTCTTACTCTGGGGAACAAGTACCAAATCACCATAATTCATGGCCATATCTAATGTATTGAACTCATGAGCTTCCCTTCCAAACTTGGCCCCCTTCCAGCTTCCCTTTTGCTGTAAATGTCACTGTCATCTATCCAGTTGTCCAAGCAGAAAATCTTGGGAAGTTTCTACTTTTCTCACATTAAATCTATGAGCAGACCCTGTCCATTTGACCGCCTAATAAAATCTCATATCTGACCTTTTCTCTTCATCACCACCACCACCAATGTGGTCAGTCTACTACAATCTCTTGCTTGGACTTCTGTAATAACCTCCTAACTGGTTCTGCCCATCCACTTTGCCACAGCCCCACTCTCCAAATCCCTCCATATCTGTTCCTCACACCACATTGACCCGCTTAAAACTTCTCATTGCTTTTAGGATAAAGATGATAATCCTTAACATGACCTATAGGGCTCTGCATGGTCTGGCCCTAACCACCATCTTCGTTTCACACCATGCCCCCCTTGTTCTCTGTATTCCAACCATACTAGCTTTTCCTTTCCATAGACATAGCCTGTTCCCTGTTGATGGAAGTCCACTGCACATGCTTTTCCATCTGTCCAGAACACTCTTTACACTCCCTTCGCCCCAATAACACACAGTCACCCTTGACCTACTTATCCTGCCTGACTTCCCTGACTATCATATCCCCCTATTCTGTGCTTTCAAGGCACAGTTATAATTTTATGTGTATTTGATTATTTGCTCTATCTCTCTAACCCACTAGATTGTGAACTTTACATGGCAAGAACTGCTGTATCCCCCGTTCTAGCATGCTGCCTTGGCACATAGAGATGTTCAGTAAATAATAGTTGGTTGGTCAATTCTGATTTCATAGAGAAAAGTTAACAATTTGAGGTGTTGGTTATATTTTAATCTATTTATAAAGATTACTTGGGTTCAACACTCATGAGTACCTTTTAAATTCTTAAATAGAGGGGACCAGATATAGCTCAAGTGGTTGTGCGCCTGCTTCCCATGTACAAGGTCCTGGGTTCAATCCCTGGTACCTCCTTAAAAAAAAAAAATCTTAAATAGAGAACGGTATTACTAAGACTAAGCATGGAAACCCAAGAGAAGCTGGGGTATTCATGGATAGTTGTGGACACTGGCATTTTAAATAATTGTTTTTAAACTGTGGGCTATATAAGCAAGGGGGCTGAGCCCTTAACCTCTGCTCTTTCTGAACATGTTAGATTTATTGCCGTGTTTGAAAGGAATACATACTGCAGAGGTTCTACAATAGCATGGGTAAAATAAAAACATACATGGGAGGTCATCTAGGACCTGCAGATATCCTTCTCATCATTTTGGCCCAGTCTTTTACACGAACCTATGTAGTAGTAGTATTCTCTCACTCCTTCCCCTTAGACTATATAGTTGGGGTGAAATAGCCCAACAATGCAAATTTAAGTTACCATTTTCTGATTAACTAAAGCTATATTAATACATTTTATAGAAAATCTTTCACACATTGATGCCAATCAGTCTCATTCAACTATCGGGGAGAAGCCGGAAACCCCTTTGGAATTAGATCCTGGCTCTTATAGGCTTCATCTGTTCTCCTTCCCACATGGCTGAAAAGCTGCTAGAAATATTTCTGCAGGCTGACTAAGGATCTGTTTCCCCGTTTTCAGTGTACTGAAGTGGGTACTGTGCAATTTAAATGTCTTATTTCCAGATCATTTTATTTCTGTCATTCCTGTTGTGTCTTTGGCTCAACAAACCCTAGAATTTGTTTCAGAACTCATCTCAGACTGATACATGTCTCAGGGCTTTGTTACAAGAGGCTCATGTGGTGTCCTAAGCCACAATATACTCTGAATCTTTAGAGCTTGAAGGACCAAAGAGAGAAGAAGGTAATTTTTCTCTCTCCTTTCCCTTTCAGTTTTTCTAGATGCATCCTAAGAATTCTCCTGCATTTGTTTCTGTTCCTTGAAAATCCAAAGTGAAATTCGACCTCTCCTACCTAGTTAAGAAGACTGCTTGAGGAGTTCACTTCTCCCAAATTATATCTAGCCTTTAACTTTTCTTTCTCTCTCTTCTCCATCTAAAAAAATTATTCCAGGCTATCTTAGACATTGTCTATTGAAATAGATCCCCAGAAGTACTTTATTCCTGACATGTTTCTGGTCCCACAATTTCTGTAGTATAGCTAGTTTTGACCCAAGGGATTGGTTGCTTTTCCTCTCAGTCTGCTTAAAAGGATTAAATTACTAGCAGCATAAACTCTTCTCATTTGCAAAGTTGACTTTTCACATGAATGATTTTCCACCTTAAAAAGTTGTTCTTATTTCAAGGACTAACAGAACCTAGTTTATAAAGAGATGAAGTGGATTTCCTAAGGAAGTTCTTATTCAAAAACACCAAACCCTCTGTCTAAATGAGATTGCTGTTATAACTGACTGCTCAAATACTTCTGAGGATTTTGGCTGCCTCTGCTTCTTTATAAAATGGGATGATATAGAGAATAGCCAGCAGTGGAAAGATGGCCCTCTACTATAAATTTGCCTCCCTTTTCCATTCTCTGCAGTTTCTCTTGATAAGATCTAAAGGGTTTTGAACACCATGTAGAATTTCATAAAGCTCCCAAATAGACTTATCTTTGAGCTCTTAAGAAAATGATTTAATTTGGTGGGTTACCCAGCATTTATAATATGATGGCCATTTAGTAAACTTTGAAGCAATAAAAAGAAGACAACTGAAAATTGTTCTGTTTCCTCTGTATAGAGCAAGCTTTAGATTCCATGTATAATGTTTATCTAACCTGGATGCTTTTCTTTGCCCTTTCTCCAGCACTTTGTTAGTGAACGTAAATATGATGAGGATTTGGGACGAGTAGCCCGGTTCACCTGTGATGTAGAAACCCTAAAGAAGAGCATTGATTCATTTGGACAAGGTGAGGTGATGGGAAATGATGTATCCTGGAAGATGGTGACGAGAAGGCTCTAATTAGAGGCTAAGTGCTGATTGACCTCTCCACTGATTCTTCTTCAGAGCCTCTTATGTTTTCATTTGTTTTTTATGAAAAATAATCCTGGGATCCTTAGGAAGCTTTGAGCTCTGAGGATGAGTATTTTCCAGCTCCCTAAATAGTAACTAGTATTTTTTTCATTATTTTCTGCTGAGTTAAGAGGTGTATGATATATAGTGTAAGAACATGGGGCTTTGGAGTCAGACCAAGTTGGGAGTTGGGGGATAACTCTAAGGTGAGGGTTTGTAGTGACACATCAGCCAAGCCCTGAGCTCAGTTCCTTGGTTCATTCTGTCTCAATATAAAAATGAGATATGAAGCCTAAGGCAGTGATTGTGAGCTCATCATTAGTCCAGGCTTAAAGCCAAGAAAAAAAAATCTGGGGGATAGTTTTAAACCACTAAATTCTGATGAAATTTGAGTTGAAAATATTAATATTTTTCAGTTAGGTTGGTGTTTTGAATTTGGGATTTTTTTTTACGGAAGGAAAGAAACTTGTAAAGATACGTGCTTGTTATAAAGACCACTTCTGTTCATACTTAACTAGTCTTGATTATTCCTTGCATCTTGCAAATTTTTTTTAAAAGATTTGGGGAAGATTTAATTTATTTACTTTTTTCTTTCTTGCAAAATCTGTACTTTTAGAATGTTCCTTGCATGGGAAACTAAACATATGGCCCATACTATTGTTCCCAGGCTTAGTCAGCTGCTAGATCTGTAGCCAGGAGTTTAGATAGTAGGAAATGCCAAGAAGTCATTTGTCAGTGGGGGGATGGGTAACTTTGATCTCAAAACTGTTCTCCTGTTTCTAGAATTCCTTTACAAAGCAGTGGGGATTTGGAGGGAGGGGAAGAAGAGGGAAGAGGGATATTTTCCTTCCTTTTAAAACCCTCATGGCTTTTCTGTACAACAGTTCTGGCAGACAGTTCTTTATCTTCAGTTGCTCATTGTGAAATGGAGAAAGAGGAAAAGCCTTACCCATCATGCTCTTCCATTATTTGACCACATATTCCTCATATTTCGTTTTCAGTGTCCCATCCAAAGAACAGCTATTCAACTAGATCCCGTTGTAGCTCAGTTACATCTGTGTCCTTGAGTAGCCCAAGTGATGCCTCTGCTGCTTCCTCTTCCACCTGTGCCTCTGCTCCCAGCCTTACAAGTGCTAATAAGAAAAACTCTGCACCAGGAGAGACTCCTGCAGCCATAGCAAACTCCAGTGGCCGGCCCTATCAGCCTCATCGAGAGGTAACCTCGCTTCCACACTGAGCACGTTAGGAAGAAAAGCCACCAGACTGTCAAAGTTTACACGCTGAGAGCCGAGCTTATTTACCTTCTTTCCTTTATTTCCTTCCTACACCTATTTTGAATCCCTCCAGCCTCAGTTACTGAAAAAGCATTTGGTATATATGTTCCAAACCACCAGCCAGTTCAGGTTTCCCGTTGCCAAGATCTCCTGACACTTTCCTATGTTGGCAGTGATCCTAGCTGTTGTAGGTAGTATTGCCTGGTAATTAGTCACACTGGGAGTCAACGCACCGATCTCAAGGTAGACGAGCACCACAAGTGGCAGGTTCACCAGAGTGCATCGAAAGCAGCAACTCCCTAGAAGCACAGGGTGGACTATATCAGGGAGAGAGGAGAGAGAGTGAACCTGGTGGGGTACCTGGCCAATGCTAGAAAGCTGAAGAGCAATCCATTGTTTCTATTCCTTGGTTTAAAGAAGAAAAAAAAAAAAAAGAAGAAGAAGAAAACACTATAGCAATTCAAGGCAATGCTGTTAGGAACTCTTCAGACCTGACAGAACATTGGAATTGGGGAACAAATATAAAATTCCATGTCGTAAGCTTTCTGGGTTGTAATGTGAAAGATGTACTAAAGCACAGCACCATGATTTAATTTCAGGTTTATGATATATAGCAAAGCAGACCATAATGGTGTTCATTTTATTATTTCAAATTTGAATTATCTTTACAAATGGGTTAGACATGTGATAAGATACTTAACCCAATTGCGGGCTTGTAACAACCCACAGAATGTGTTTTTTCTTTATTCTTTCTTCCTTGTTAGCTTTCTTGTGCCCAGCTTTTTAAAAAATGTGCATTCCTCTTCAGTAGAGGAAAGCCTAAGGGTAAAGTTGGGAAAAGATTAGTGAAAGATTTATTAATTCTGATGTAGTGAATAGGTTAAACTGGTTGGCAGGATTCTATCTGTGAGTCTTGAGAGATGACTGAGTCCCAAGCATGGGATACAACAATTAAGCTTTTAGAATACTCCTATAAGATGAACTGGAACAAACAGGCTACTGTAATACCAGAGTACTTTGAACATTGTATTCTTTTATCCTTAGGTATTGCCGGGGAACAGACGAGGAGGACAAGGCTACAGGCCACAAGGCCAAAAGTCCAATGACCCCATGAACCAAGGGCGACATGACAGTATGGGTCGTTACAGAAATAGCTCATGGTATTCATCTAGTTCCAGGTATCAGAGTGCTACACTCCAGGCACCAGGAAGCACAAGTGAACGGGGCCAGGCTCCCCCTGCAGGGACCAATGGAACTGGAGCCAGCATGGAGCCTAGCCAGGCCAAGCCCTCATTCAGAAAGGGGCTCCCCCAGCGCAAACCCAGGACCACTCAGCCTGAAGCTGTGAACTCTTGAGAGAAATTCCAGTTGACTCCTCTCTTCTATCCCACACTATTCAACTTGATAACTGGACTTTAGGAAACTTATAGTTAGATTTAATAACAAAAAGAAGTTTATGCATATCACTTTTTGTGCCATTCTAAATATTTTTGGTCTTCTTATTTCCTCTTTACCCTTTTTAAAGGGAAAGCTGTCTTTTTCCCTTGACCTTTCCCAATGATACGGATTGATTCTGATTGGCCATTTCCACCAGGAATCAGAGATAACTGTTGCCAGGTTTCCCAGGAGTAAGCAGTGCTCTTCCCAGTGCACCAGGCCTTTCCATTGCCCAAAGAAGCCTTCCTGAGCAACCCCCCACTGTTCAGGCTCTCAGGAGGAGGTGGGTCAGAGCTACCCTGTTTCTTTTCAGTCTAAGCAGAAGCCACAAATGCTTGCCAGGTTCCCTCCAAACAACAATGTGACCAGGAGAGCCAGTGAGGGTACTGTGCTCTGGATTAGCCAGAAAAGGGAAAATTCAATTGGTGAAAAGGAGAGAACTCTAGGAAGCATTTGAGAATCTGCCTTTACCTTCAAAATGTGCCTAAGATTTGACAGTCAAATTAGGGTTTCAGTCTCCTGCTTGGCACCATAGCTTAACTTGCAGTTTCTTCAAAATACCCAAAGCCTTGTTTCCTATTACCTTAGACTGCAAACCAGAGAAGCCTATGGGAAGGTAGCATTTAATTAAAGGGGAAAAAAGGAAGAAAAAAAAAGATATTTCTCTGTTTCAATGTTTGGAGATTTTTTTTCTTTTCCCTCTTCCCTGAATCCTGTTCTGATCCTGAACTAAATTTATAGCAATTTAATTAGTGTTAATCTAAGATGTTACCCATCAAAAAATTGCTGCAGTCAGTCTTTATAGTTGAATAAATAAAAACACTGCATAAATGTTCCCATGTTTGTTTTACAGCAGCAAGTGATTTCATTTCATTATATGTTTTTCTTTGGGCCTCATGGGGTAGAAGTCACTTGGACAGCTTGTTCCAGGCTTAAATGAGGGTGTCTGATTCCCAAGTCATCTGTCCGCTGCTTAGCTTCAAAACCAAATTAAAATGTAAAAGCCAAGACGAGCAAAGGCAGCTGTTCCTTGTGGGAAAAGATTTGTAGGATAGGGAATGGTGACTTTCCAAAGGAAAGCTTACCAATTTAGAAAAACCACAGCTGCCAGCAGCTCTCCCAGGCAACCAAAGGTTATATTGGCACCCCTCTCCCCCACTCCCTGTCCCTTGACAGGGCTGGTGAATGTAACTGGTGAATAATTGAGCTCCTGAACGTAGCAGGTGGCATTGGTGCCAGACCCCTCCACCCCACACCCGCCTCCAGCATCTATGATTTAATAACAGCAGAGCTTTTTCTTTCTCCATCATGTGTTTTCCCAAGTCTGAAGCCCAGGCTGTAAGTGGCAGCCGTGCAGAACTTAGCTGCCTCGGGGCTTCCCCTGGCTCTTTGACTGAAGCTGAGCTGCCAGGGTTCAGGTTGGCTGAACAGATTGTGTGTGTGCACATGTGTGTCTTGCAGTAAAGAAAACACTAGTCAAGGAATATTGGGGAAGCCATTTTCCAAGGGGCTGACTGATAACCTCATTTTGGGGAATTTGTCCAATAACACCATCAGTCTGTTGGGTGTCAGGGAAAAGCTTACATATACATTGTAGGAACCCCAGAGATAGAAATAACCTTGAAGGATTATGTGGTCTATCGCTGTGACCAGGCAAGATTGTATTTAACCCAGCCAGACAAATGGGAATCTACATGTTTGTCATAACCTCCTTGAAGATGGAATTAAAATCCCCTTATAGAAAAAAAATTTTTAAGATTTTCCCCTATGGCCATAAAAAGTTTGACAACTCTGAAGTTTTTTTACTTTTTGTTTTTTATTATAAAAGTAGCATTTAAAATATCAAATAATACAGAAAAGTGAAAATGCAAAGGAAAACTTTTCCACTTTCCCATCACACTCAAGGGTAACCACTGTTAATGATTTGGTATACATCCTAGACCATTTAAAAGTATGCATGTGCATACATACGGAGCGTGTGTAGCTCAGTGGTTGAGCACCTGCTTTGCATGTACGAAGTCCAGGGTTCAGTCCCCAGTACCTCCTAAAAAATATATATGTGTGTGCATACATACATGGATTTTTTTTAAAAATGTGTGTGTTTCATACTATATGCATTCAGCAATTTTAAAAAATTTAATATGCCCAAGTCCTGATTCATTAGGATCTCATGCAGATATTCTACTCTTAAATTTGCCAACTTGACTTTTCTTCAGTGAATTTGAAGTTTGAATTTTGCAGCACAATCTTTGCTCCCCATAATATCTTTAGGCTTTGGCAAGCCCAAAAAAGCCCTACCTACCTATCATTCTCCCATCCCTTTTCCATTTCTCCTTACAAATAAATGTCTTGCCTTTCCCCAATCTAGAGATAAGACTGGGATTTCAGTTGTTTAGCTCTGTCAATTGATTATGTGCCACTTCAGGGGTAAAATTTAAATTAGCATGGCTTCCTTATGAATATCAAATATTTCCTAGGCCCTTAATTTGTGGCAATTTCTAAATCTTCACTTTAAAAAAAGTAATACAGAGTAGGTTTTTGTTTGTTTTTTTCTGTTATTTAAGTATAAACAACCACATAGTGGAAAGTAAAAATCTGTCCTCTCTCTCATTCCACTCCCCAAAAGGAATCACTGGTAAATTTCTTGTATATCATTCCAGAAATTTTCTAAACCCAAACAAGCAAATACAGTTTTTCTTTTACATAAATGGAAATCATACTATGCATATTCTTATACAACTTGCTTATTTCACTGTCTTCTTTTTGTAAAAAATAGTTGGAGTTTTGTTTTATTTTTGTTTTTAAGAAAAAGCAGTATATGCAAATGGTAAAAAGTCCAAATAGTTCAAAAGAATATGTAGTGAAAAGTAATCTTCTGTCCCACTTTGGACCCTTTACCTCCTCCCTAGAAGCAACCACTGTTAAGCTCCTTCTGGAGATTCTCTATCCTAGTACAAGTATTACATGAGCTTGTGTACTGCTTGGACTTCCTTACTCTTTCTATGGTTGCATATTATTCCATTGTTTAGATTTATCATAATTAGTTTAACAAGTCTCTCATAATGGTTTTCAACTTTTTGCTAGTACAAGGAGTGCTGCTGTGAGCATTCCATAATAACATCATTCCACACTTGTGAGAGTTTTTATCTTTTAGATGAATTCCTACCAGTGGAATTGCTGAGTCACCATGGAATTGCTGGGTCATATAGATAGTGATAAAATTCTCAAAGTTGCACTGAACGATCTACACTCTCATCAACAGTGTTTGGGAGTGCTTTGAACAGTCACTGAGCTGGAAGCTTAGGAGAGAGATATAACTAAAACAGTCCCTGGCTTCAAGGGGCTGATAAACTTGAAGTCCCTGACTTCAAGGGGACAACTAAGACATATAGGAAAAGTAATACAAGTTAATACTGTTGCATGAAAGAGCCAGGTAGTCTGATGAGTGAAGTGGAGGAAGCCCTGCTATCAGGGCAGGATCCTCTGCCTGAACCACGACCAGTGAGTGACCAGGCATTTGTTCAGTGGTTGATAGCTACGGTGACCTTATTATTTCGGAATCCCAAACCAGGGTACAATCTGATGAGCATGAATGTATGAAAGGGGAAATTAGGATAAAATATTTTAGATTGGGAGTGGCCTGGGAAACCCAGGAGGCATGGTTGTCAATCTGTGAAGTAACCTATATTCTTGAGAGGGAAATGACTTGTCCCTGGAAATTCTGCCATTTGACTTGACAAAGTGAGGATCTGCCTTGCCTGATTTATAGCACTTACTTGCTTGTCCCACCTGCTGAAGGTTGGTATCCCTATGACAGTTGATTTCATGAAGAGGAAGAAGCAAGTGTCCAAAACAGCACAGGTTTGGAGGTCACCAACTGATACAAGGAACAATTCGATCACTGTTTTAACCAGTGAGTTCAGAGTACCAACCCAATAATGCTGGTACCCAGAACAATGTACATTACAATTAAATGAAGCTTGACTCTTGGTTGTTTTAGCTACCGGGGTACATTCAGATATTTATTGAGACACCTACTGTGTGCTAGGCACGATGCTAAATTCTGAGGCAAAGAAAAATGGGAGATTGAGCTCTTTCCTCAACCACTTTGCAGAGGAAGGAAATACAGCTCTTCCTTGAACCTTTTAGAAGTCCTGCCTGGTGGTCAGGCAGTTTGATAGAGTGGAAGGACTCCGGACTTTTGAGATGGATTTGAATTCCAGCTTCACAACCTTGGTAGCTGTGTGACTGACTGACCTTGGGCTAATAACATCTTTGAGCCTCTTCCTAAACTGTGAAATGGAGGGGCATGAGAACGTATCTAACCAGAAGCTGCAGGACAATACCCTAGGTGTCTAAGCTAATCTTTGACAAGTTAAATGTTCTCTCACCACAACTCCTTGCTTTTCTGTCTCTCCTTCCGTTACAAAGCGTGTGAAAGAAGATTTCCCCTATCCCCTGCCATACAGACTTTATTAATGAAAGAATTAAAACTTCAGCCACCCTAATCTTCCTGTAGCTTTTCTCCTCTTAAGTACATATCCCTCCGTCCTGGGAACTCAGCGCCCCTTGTCTCTCTACCATGCCTGCCGGAAGAGTACACCCCCATCCCCAGCCATCTGGGTAGGGCAGGCCTGATGCTGATGGAGCTGACTTCAGTAAACATAATCACCACAGCAGCAGCATGCAGGAGCGAAGCTGGAGCCAGGGCTTCCCAGGGGAAAGCCAGGGAACATTATTTCCATACAGGTGAGGAGAGAGTTTACCTGCTTCCCTGCACCTTACCAAGAAAGAGGAAACACTATCTGAAGATTTTTTCTAGATGAGGAAACCCACCCACCATCACCACCAGCACAACTGTTCTCCTGCTCACCCGCCCCTTCACTGTCAAAACAGCAGGAACAAATACCACCCACTCTTGATTCCTCAGGGAAAACTCGGGTCTCCTTTTTATGGCTCTCTCCAACATAACCCAGTTAGCCTTTCTCTATAACTTGATTTCAAACCTGTTTTCTTGTGTTGCTCGAACACACAGATTGAGAGAATGAGAAGACTTCTTGAGGGCAGGCCCTTGGTCCCTTCCCTGCCCTCCTGAGGGGCGGGGCCTGCTTTCCACTGCAGGCGCTGGAGTGGCCGCCAGTACCTCCCATGGAGTGAAGCCCAGGGTGCTACTCACAGTGGGCGCTCGCTACAGGCCAGTGTCTGACCACCCATGCTGACCATGCTGCACCCTTTGATCAGGCTCTTATCAAAGGACAGGACAAAGCACCCTGGCAGCGTGGCAGCACATGAACTGTCCACCTAGTCCAGTCTTAGTTCAGACCTAGCTTCAAGGCCTGGTTCTTCGGTTTACTAGCCATGCTAGTAAATACATACAACTTTCAGTCTCGGTTTCTTCATCTGTAAATAAAAACATGTACCTCCCAAGATCCCCTTGTTTGAAAATTTCTTGTGGACTATTCATACTCTAGCAAGGACTCTCCATTAAGAGAAAAGGAACTAACCTAAAATGAGACAGCCAAGGAGTGGTCCAGTACTAGAGTTCTCGAAGTATTTCCCCATTTTGATTCAAATGGGAAACCTGTGCTCATTTCCAGTGGTCCCAGCACCCAGGGCTAGGGTAAGTGCTTGGGGGTGGGGTGGGACTTTTAATAATCATTGCTACTGCTTACGAAGCTCCTAATGGCTGCCCGTTTACATTAGAGCAGGGGTTCTTAAGAAGGGGTCCCTGAGCTTGATCCTCTGAGAGATTACATAACCGCTGCCCAAAAGGTCACTCAACTGGTCCGTGGCAGCGCTAAAGTTGGAAGCCAGACCTGCCTGACATAAAGGCCCGTGATTTCCCCGCTACACAGAGCAGCCTTAGCTGCGGAGCCTGGCCAGGAGCGAAGCAGGCCTGGGCACCTCCAGGAAGGAGGGTGGAGAGCGTGGGAAGAGGGGAGGGGCACCTGGGCTCTGTTCCTCGACAGCCACCTGTTCTCACCCCCTGCACACAGTGTCTGACTCCGCCCGCGCTGTGTTTTGGGGGGAGGGAGGGGCTTTTTCCATCTTTTGTGTCTTGAGGGATTTTTCCCCTGCTTTGCTCTTCCCTTCTCTCTCTCCTTGTTCCTTTTTGTAGATAATACTCCCACAGGCCTCCCACGGTAGCTCCAAAATGCAGCCTCCTGAGTTTCTTCTTGTTGACAAAGGCTCTGAGCTGTCTCTGAACAGGGCTCCCCCTCAACCTTCCCCTCCCTGTGACTCCCCACTGTGGCTCGAATGAGTCAGGAGTTGGGGGGAGGGAAGCGGAAAAGGAAGTAACAGTGAGGAGACCAGTGGTCCCGACATCCCAGTACCTATTCAATTTTCACCTCCTCTCCAACCCCCATTCTAGTGTCTTCTAAACTTGGGTGCCTGCCCCTTGTGCATGTATGTGTTGTGGCGGGGGCAAAGGTTGGTGAAGGAGAAGGCAGGAAATTAATTACTGATTGCTAAAGGAACCTATACAAACAAAAGTCAGGGGGAGTGGATGTGCCTCATGTGGTTGAGCGCCTGCTTCTCACACGGGAGGTTCCGGGGTTCGATTCCTGGTGCCTCCTAGAAAAAAACAAAAGCAAAAGCAAGTGACAAAACCAACTCAGGAGAGCCTATGTGGCTCAGTGGTTGAGCACCGGCTTCCCACATACGAGGTCCCAGGTTCAATCCCCTGCTCCGGTACCTAAAAAAAAAGGACTAGCAGGTATTTCTGAGGTAACAGGTAAAGCTGAAAAGTAAGGAGGACAGTGGGCTGAGCGCCTGCTCATCTAAACAGAAAGGACCCCTTGCCTCAGAAAGGGTCAATGCCAACACCATCCACACATTCACACTAATTCTTTCAAGGGCAACCAGGAGGAAAGGGGTTTATAGGCCAGAGACTGCTGTTTTACTCAGATGAGAAGACTGATCATAATATTCAGCAAATATTAGTGTATTTTCTTTTCCTGGAAGTGGAGGCCAGAGCACCAAAACATGACCCAGGCCTTGTGTCTATTGCTGCTGGAGGAAGCAGTACATCTTGGGTAAGGTCCTTAACCTTTCCACCTCGATTTTCTCATCTGTAAATTGGCATTTCTAATAGTAATTATCTCATTGAGTTATTATGAGGAGTAGTCAGATAACTCCAAGGAAAGCTCTCAGCACAGTGCCTGGCACAAAGTTAATGCTCAATAATGCAAACTATTGTAATTCCTTGGGGTACCCTCCCCCCTACACACACACACACAATCCATCCTACCTCCTGCTCACCCTGATGCAAGGTGTCTGGTTTGGTTTAATGCCCCAAACCAGCCCAGGCAGGTGAGCTGCAAGCCTTTTCAGTCTGGATCCTTGAAGCAATCCTCTGTGTGCCCACACAGCTAGCCTGAGGTTCCTTCTGGGCCCTCCTAACAGGAGACAGCTATGCTGGGGTGAGGCCAACTCTGGACCTGGGCTTGGGAGATTGGCAGGATTGGAACTTCATTTCCTCATGCAATCACCTTTCTCTGCCTCAGTTTCCTCATTTTTAAAATGGAGTGTGAAAGTAGCATCCACCCTATTTCACAGAGTCCCTATGAGACTCAAAATCAGGTAAGAGTAAACATTTACTTGTTGCAAGTGTCAGACAGTTCTTTAGTCCTTTACAGTTCACTCATTTAATCCTCATAGCAACCCTCATTTACTAGTCTCACCCCCATTCACAGATGAGAAAACTGAGTCACAGCGAGGTTTAACGACCTGCCTAAGAAAACCACAGACACTAAGTGGCAGAGCTGTATTTCAAACCTAGGTAGCCTGGTCCCCAAGTCGGCAGGTGCTTTTAAGAGCTGAGTCCTAAACTGCACCCTCTCCTTCGTAGCAGGCTAGGATGTCGTCTGGAAGGAAATACGGGGGGTGGGGTGGGGAGGCTACTTTGCAATCTAGGACCCACCCAGGGTTCTGGGGTAGTAGTGGGGGAACGACATGATCTGCGGACCCCTCAGAGTCATTCCCAGTCCTGGGAGCCAGATTCCAGGATACAGAAAACTGGGAGGGAGCGCTCCTTCCCTTTCTCCCCAGAGCACCAGCTCATTTAAATACAGGTGTCTGGGGCTTTGGCCCTCGTCGCTGAAGAGGGGTGGGTGGATCTGCGACGCTCCTTTCTTTCCGACGCTGGTGACTGTGGGCGTGTCTTCTCAAGGATGGGGGTGCTGAGCCTCCCGCTTCACCGGCTCGGGAACAAATTGCTGTTTTGGCCCCGGCGGCTCTGCTGGGCGCGGGCGGCTGCGGTGCTCGCTGGCAAATCGTGGGAGGGAGGAGGAGCGACGATGGCAGCGCGGGGCTGGGAGACAGACCCCGAGCGGGAGACGAGGGAGAGATGGCAGACCCGGGCCGGCTCCGGCTCCGCCCGCCCTGCCCGGCCCCTTCTCCCCACCCCCTCGCTGGGGAGACAGGGAGGAGGGTTCCTGAAGCCACCCCTGGGCAGCTCCCCTTCCAGCACAGAACCCAGTTTTCTAGGATTGGATGCGGGTGGGGGCGGGGGCCTGTCTTTCTCCCTCCCCGCTTTCAAGGACCCACATGCACAAGGTTAGGAAAGTTCCTGCCAGTGTCTGACCCCTACTTGTCACCACTATTTGCAATCCTACCCTCTAGCGGAGCCTGGGAACAAGAACAGGTGACAAATACTCGAGAAAAATATAAGGGCGAGACAAGGGCCCAGGGTGCTCCTACTCGCCCCTATTTCCATCTTCCGGGGCGCACACGGAGGGCGTCTGAACCTCACTCCCCGGGCTACCCACCGGCCAATTCCCTGACAGCTACTGCCTGCAGCAGCATCTCCTAATAACAGCTCTGTCCATTTTCCAGAAAGTCAAGTTGAGGCTAAGAAAGGCTTGAATACTCAGAAGCTGTGTTCGGAACCCCTACCCCGCCATCTCCTTTTAGACTCCCGGGGTGCAGTTGGAGCCCTTCCAGGGCCAGGAGGCGTAATCCCCAACCTCAGCCAACTACCCGGCCAAGCATTTCCGCCAAATTGCCCAGTCTCCCTTTCCCATTACATTTATCCCCAGGGAAAACCTCCTCTACAACCTACACCCCCCCCTTCGGGTCCCTCCCGGGGAGGGGAGGCCGCTAGAAGGCTCTTTGAGAACCCCATCACCACCGCCACCACCACCCCGGCTGCAGAGCACGACATCCCCCCGCTGCCGCTGAGTCAGCCGGAGCAGGACCCGGCGCTCGCTCCTCGCGCTCCGAGGGGCAGGCGGGGCGGCCGGGTGCGCCCGGCGGCCCGCGTGGCGCGGGTAGAGGAGGCCGCCGTGTCCCCTGCCCCCACCGAGGTCCCGAAGGGAGGGGGTATCCCTCGGCGGGAGGCCTGCCCCTTTAAGGAGGCGGCCCTGACTGGGTGTGCCCCGTCTCCATGGTTACCCCGGTGCTGGCGGCGGGCGCGGGAGGTGGGGAGGGAGACTGCCGCTTCTCCCCGACAGACGGAGGGAGCTGCGGGGACCCGGCGCCGAGCGGAGCCCGAGCCATAGCCCACCCGCAGGCGAGACGGGAGCCGCCGCCGCGGGCCGGAGCTGCCGCGAGCGCCGCGGACTCTGCTCCCGGAGCCGGGGGCTCGTGGGCGGCGAGGGCGCGAGGGGCCGTGCGCCATGCTCGGGGACCCGACGGCGCGGACGCCCCCTCGCGCGCGGGCGGCTGGCGGAGCCTGCGAGTGCGGACTGGGCTTTGCCCCCCGACGGCTGCGCTAGGGGGCGCGGGGCCCGGCGGGGGGCGGCCGAGCCGGGCACCCTCCCCCGGCGCTGAGCCCCCGCGCCCCGGAGGGATGGGGCGGGCGGCCGCGGCCGCCTAAGATGCCGGCCATGCGGGGGCTCCTGGCGCCGCAGAACACCTTCCTGGACACCATCGCCACGCGCTTCGACGGCACACGTGAGTCCGACCCTGGCCCCGCTCGTTCTCTCCAACGAGCTCTCCCCTGCCAGGGCTCCTACCGGTCCTAAATCCCGGTATCTCGGCTTGGCGCCCCGCTTGTTCTCACCAACCCCCTTCCCCGCTTGAAGCTGGGACCACCATCTCCTTCCAGGCGAAGGGTTAAGGGTCAACACTGCTCCAGACAAAACGATCAGAAGGAGAAACCCCCCCGGCTTTGGCGCCCGGGATACTCAGCTCGCGCGGGCGCGGATCCGGCCCTAGTCAAGCTAACCCATCCCATCCCTGCGCCTGGCGCGATCCCAGCCACTACCCTGGGACTGGCGGGGGAAGGGGAGACAGCACTCAGGGAGGGATTGAAAATAGGATTTAGGAAAGAGATTTGCAAACGGAGCTAGAGTAGGCGGGACTCTGAGAGGAGAGCCCTGTTTGTCCAAGCCCATCTCATCCCCTGAACCCACCAGACTTGGGGAGCCTGTTTAGCCCCAAAGAAGAAGGGGGAGGGGTTCCCCCCAGGACTGGGA
>JAQZBX010024045.1:0-30431 GCA_029593785.1 Cabassous unicinctus
AGATGGGAGCCCAGTCGCTTGAGCCACATTCACTTCCCTGTAATAGTTTTAATATCAGGAAGTGTGAGTCCTTCAACTTCATTCTTCTTTTTCATAATTTGGCTTCCAAATAAATTTGATGCTTTGCTTTTCCATTTCTGTAAAGTAGGCTGTTGGAATTTTGATTGAGATTGGATTGAAAGTTTAAATTATTTTGGATAGAGTTGACATCTTAACAATATTTAGTCTTCCAATCCATGAGCATGAGATGTCCTTCCATTTATTTAGATCTTCTTTGATTTATATGAGCAAAGTTTTATAGTTTTCCATGTATTAATATAAGTCCTTTACATCCTTAGTTAAATTTGTTCTTGCATATTTCATTGTATTAGTTGCTATTGTAAATGGAATTTTTTTTCTTGATTTCTCCTCAGATTGCTCATTACTAGTGTGTAGAAACAGTACTGATTTTTGCATGTTGATCTTGTACCCCACCACTTTGCTGAATTTATGTATTAGCTCTAGTGGCTCTGTTGATTTTTTGGAACTTTATATATATAGGATCATGTCATCTGCAAATGGTGAATGCTCTACATCTTCCTTTTAATGCCTTTTATTTAATTTTCTTGCCTAATTGCTCTGGCAAGAACATTTTTTGCAATTTTGGGTAACAGTAGTGACAGAGGGCATCCTTGCCTTGTACCAAATCTTAGAGGGAAAGTATTCCGTACTTCATGATTGAGTATGATGTTAGCTGTAGGGTTTTCATACATGCCTTTTATCATGTTGATGACGTTACCTTCAATGCCTATTTTTCTAAGTGTTTTATCAAAAAATGATGCTGAATTTTGCCAAATGCCTTTTCTGTGTCAATTGAGATGATTGTGGGTTTTTTCCCCCATTGTTTTGTTGATAAAATGTATTACATTAATTAATATTCTTGTGTGGAACCACCCTTGCATACTTGGGATAAATCCCACAATATCATAGTGCATAATTCTGTTAAGGTGCTGTTTTATTCAATTTGTAAGTTTTTTGGAGAATGTTTACATATATATTCATAAAATAAATTGCTCTGTAATTTATTTATTTATTTTGTAGTATCTTTAGGTGAGGTAATCACCTCACAGAATGAGTTAGAGTTTCTTCTTTAATATTTTGGAAAAGTTTGAGTAGGACTGGTATTATTTCTTTTTGAAATAATTAGTAGAATTCCCCTGTGAAGCCGTCTGATCCTGAGGTTTCCTTTTTGGGAGGTTTTTGATGACTGATGCAATCTTTTTGCTTATAATTGATCTCTTGAGATTTTCTATTTCTTGCAGAGTAAGTGTAGGTTGTTTGTGTGTTTCTAGGAATTTTTCTGTTTCATCTAGGTTGTCTAATTTGTAGGCATCAACTTGTTCATAGTGTCCTCTTATCACCCTTTTTATTTCTGTGGGGCCAATAGTAATGTACCTCCTTTAGTTTCTGATTTCATTTATTTTTGTCTTTTCTGTTTCTTTGTTAGTCTAGCTAAGTGTTTGTCAATTTTGTTGATCTTCTCAAAGAACAAACTTTTGGATTTGTTGATTTACTTAATTTTTTTCTTCTCAATTTCATTTATTTCTGCTCTAATATTTCTTATGTCTCTTCTTCTGCTGGCTTTGGTGTACTTTTCTGTTCTTTTTCTAGTGCCTCTGGGTGCGTAGTTAAGTCTTTGATTTTAGCACTTCTTTTATGCTGTAGGCATTTAGGAGTATAAATTTCCCTCTCAGCACTGCCTACACTGTATCCCATAAGTTTTAATATGTTGTGTTCTCATTTTTATTCATCTCAAGATATTTACTAATTTTCCTTGCAATTTCTTCTTTGCCCCAGTGATTTTTTTAAGGAAAGTTTTATTTAGCTTCTCTATTTTTGTGGATTTTCCAGTTCTCTGCCTGTTTTTTATTTCCAGCTTTATTCCATTCTGTTTAGAGAAGATGCTTTGTATAATTTCAGTCTTTTCCAGTTTATTGAGACTTGTTTTGTCACCAAACATGTGGTGTAACCTGTAGAATTATTCATGAGCCCTTGAGAAGAATGTATATCCTGCTGTTTTGGGGTGTAATCTTTTGTATATGTCTGTTAGGTCTAGTTCATTTACCATTATTCAAGTTCTCAGTTTCCCTATTGCTCCTCTGTCTAGATCGATCAATTGATTAGAGTGGCATATTGAAGTCTCCAACCATTATTGAAGAGGTGTCTATTTCTCCCTTCAGTTTTTCCAGTATTTGCCTCTTGTATTTTGGGGCATCATATTTAGGTGCATAAATATTTATGATTGGTATTTCTTCTTGGAGGATTGATCCTTTTATTAATATATAGTGACCTTCTTTGCCTCTTTAACAGTTTTTAACTTAAAGTGTATTTTGTCTGATATTAGTGTAGTTACCCCAGCTCTTTTTTTGATTACTATTTGCATGGATTATTTTTTCATCTTGTCACTTTCAGCCTATCTGTGACATTGGGCCTAAGCTGAGTCTCTTGTAAACAATATATAGTTGGATCATCTCTTTTAATCCAATCTGCCAATCTGTGCCTTTTTATTGGGGGAATTTAATCCATTAACATTCTTATATTAAGTTTACTGTAAATGTAGTACTTACTTCAGTCATTTTGCCCTTGGGATTTATATGTCGTATCTTTTTGTTTCTCTTTTCCTTTATTGTAGCTTCCTTTTCTCTATAGTTGATCAGTTATAATGTACCTGTCTGATCTTTTCATTTCTCTTTCTGTACATTTTTAAAGTAATATACCAAATATACAGTATAGACCATGGTTAGTATAGTCTCATAATATCTCATAATTTGTAACAAATGTTCCACAACAAGTTAATGTGGTGGTGGAGGGGTATTGTATGAGCATTTCACACATATGCTTGTTTTGTAAGTTCACACTTCTCTAATAAAAATATATTAAAAATATTTTCTTTTTTTACCCTGGAGTTTTTATTACAAAACCTACCTCCATAACTTACTAACGTGATAAGATACTAACTTAATTTCAATAGCATACACATTCTCTGATCTTGTATCCTTCTATTTCCCTTCTTTATTATTGTTCTTGTCCTGCATTACCTCTTTAAAAAATTAAAAAAAAATTTTTTTAAAGATACTTAGGTTGAATAAATATTACACAAAAAATACAAGGATCCCATATGCCCCACTCCCCACACCTCCCACACCATCCCTCATAAAATCCTTCATTAGTGTGGCACGTTCATTGCAATTGATAAATGCATTGCATTACCTCTTTATGTTTTGCAAATCCATTATCAAAAAACATGACTTTTTCTTGGTCAAGTGTATTCTGAATCTTATAGGGATGAAAGAGTTGAGTGGTATATTGAGGATATGGTACTAATGGGTGTTGAATTTACACTTTTAGTTACCTTTACTAAAGAGCTTCACTTCTACACCCTACTCCCAGCCACTCTCTTGTCTTTTCATTTCAACCTGAAGAATTCCCTTTAGCAATTCTTTTAGGCAGGCATTTTGTTGATGAACACTCACAGTTTCTTGTGTATTTGTGAATATTTTAAACTCACATTTTTGAAGGCAGTTTTGCTGGGTAAAGGATTTTTGGCTGGCAGGTTTTCTCTTTCAGTACCTTAAATATATCATGTCATTGCCTTCTTGACTCCATATTGTCTCTTGAGGGAATCAGCACTTTGTCTTACTGAGGATCCATTTATGTGACAACTTGCTTTTCTCTTGCTGCTTCCAGAATTCTCTCTTTATCTATGGCCTTTGACATTCTGGTTACTATGTGTCTTGGAGTAGATTTCTTAGTGATTATTCTGTTTAGAGTATGTTGCACTTCTTGGCCATGTGTATTTATGTATTTCATAAGAATTGGGAAATTTTTTGCCAATATGTCCTCAAATATTCTTTCTGCCCCTTTTGCATCCTCTACTCCTTCTGAGACACCTATGATGCATATGTTTATATACATCATGTTGTCATTCAAGTCCCAGAGACACTGCTCAATTTTTTCCTATTTTTAATCTGTGTGTTCTTCTGACTGTCTGATTTGGATTGTCCTGTCTTCTATTTCTCTGATTCTTTTTTCCTTCTATTGAAAGCTTCTATTCTATACCTTTAGTGTATTTTGAATCTCTGCTATTGTGCTTTTCTTCACCGTAATTTCTCTCATGATTCTTTTTATACTTACGAATTCTTCTTTATGTTTGTGTGTTATCCTATTGATCCATATCCACTAATAGTTTATTTCTATCCATATTTTCCTTCATCTCCTTGAATTAATTTAGTAGATTTGTTTGAGCTTTGAGTAGTTGGTTCCAGGTCTGCTTCTCCTCTGAAGTTTAAATTTGTTCCCTTGACTGAGCCATATATTTCTTAGTATGGCTTGTTATTTTTTTTGCTGAAGTCTGGGCATCAGCTTACTTTGATGTGTAAATTCTGAAGCTCAGGTTCTCCTTCTTGCCTAGGGTTTTATTGTTGATTTGCATTGTGTAAAGGCTGTTTTGATACTTGGACTAAATTATTCTGAACCTTTAGAGTAGCCTGTGTTCAACCATTCAGATTTTGTCAACTGTTTTGCACTCTATTCTTTCCCTAGATTATGTGGTACAATTTTTAAGATTGCTCTTTAGTGTGCAATTGTTTCACCTCCAGGAGAAAACTTCCTTTCCTCTGTTCATTCTCTTGGCATCTTAATGTCTTCTGTTTGTTTTTGTGCAGAATTTTCTCCCCACCTCCCATGATTTATTTAAATTCTTTCCCCTACTCAATGCTTCCTTTTCATTACACTTTTTAGTTCTGGGACCCATCCACAGGGGGCCAGATGAGATCAATCCAGAGGTCTCTTTTGTCCTTTGGTCATCTAGCAAACAGAGACTGGATTGAGTGCCTGCCCCTCTTGCCAACGGTTCTGCTTCAGTCTCTTTTTTCCCTGTGGCACTCCTCAGCTGCTTGTGTTATGCCCTGGGTCTCTTTAGACTTGGGGCCATTTACCTGGATATGTGTAGGGCTCTAACTCACTGCTGTGAGTGGCTCTATGGTCCTTATCCATGTTAGGAGGGTCCCAGGCCATGCTGCCTCTCTGTGACTTTTTTTTTAATGATTTATTTATTTATTTCTCCCCTCACCCCCTCATTGTGTTGTGCTTACTGTCTGCTCTTTGTGTGTTCTTCTGTTTCTGCTTGTCTTCTCTTTAGGTGGCACCGGGAACTGATTCTGGAACCTTCCGGAGTGGAGAGAGGTGCTCAGTCTCTTGCGCCACCTCAGTTCCCTGGTCTGCTATGTCTCTTATTGTCTCTCTTCTGTGTCTCTTTTTGTTGTGTCATCTTGCTGTGCCAGCTCTGCACACAGGCCACCCCCTGCGTGGGCCAGCTCTCCACTCAGACCAGCTTGCCTCATGGGCCACCTTCTTTTCACCAGAAGGCCCCAGTAATCAAACCCTTGACCTTCTATATAGTAGACAGAAGCACAACCACTTTAGCCACATCTGCTTCCCTCCCTGTGACTCTTAAGTTGTGTAGAACTGAGTGATGGAGAGGAGTCTGGACTGTTGGGTCTGGAATATAAATCTCCTACCTGATTTTGGTGGGGTTTTTTTCTTTAACTTTGATTCAGTGTTTGTGGATTTCTTCTCCAGTCTCTATTGTCCTCCAGAGTTCCAGGCAAGTAGGATTTGTCCTTTTATTAGTTGATTTTGAGGGGGTACTCTTTCAGGGGATGTTGTATATCATCACGTTGATGACGTCACCAAATATGTGGTTATTTCTTATTAAATAGTCAATTAGTCTTTAAAGAGATTTAAATAATAAGAAAATATCTGTATATTTACTAATGTAGTTACCATTTCTGGTGCTATTCATATTTCCACCTGCTATCATTTTCTTTCTGTTTGCAGGATGTCCTATAGCATGTCTAGTAGTGTGAAATTACTGGTGATGTATACATTCAGCTTTTTTACATCTGAAAATTTTTATTGCATCTTTGCAGTTAAATCTGATAAACAAAACAATGAGAGTTGAATAACAGAGAATAGAAGAGGACTGGCTCTGAAGCAGGGAAATGAGGAGGAACCAGGGAAAAGTCTGAGAACTAGCTGTGTGGATGGAAGACAAGCAAGAGTATGTGATGGCATGGAGCACATTAGAGAAAGTCTCTCAAGGAGGAGGGCAATATCAATATATAAATGGTACTGATGTGTCTATTAAAATGAGGACTGGGACATATCCAATAGGTTGGGGAATGTGGAGGCCTCTGTGGACCTTGACCATAGCAATTTCAATGAGATGTTGAGGGTAATACTTGAATGGAAGAAGCTTAAGAGTATATCTTGAATGACATTTCAATGACAGATATAAGCCATTGTATATCATGTAGTAATTTGTAAAGGTTGTGGGAGAGAGTGTAAACAACAATGTAATGTAGTATAATCATCACTTAGTGGCAATGCTCCAAGATGTGTTCATCAATTGTGACAAATGTACCAGACTAATGAAGGTGTTGCTGATGTGGGAAAATGTGGAAGGGCTAGGGAGCGGGGCTTATGGGAATCCCCTACATTTTTTGTGTAACATTTATGTAATCTAACTTTCTTTAAAAAAAAATAAAGAAGTGCATTAAAAAATAAAGAAAATATAGTAATGCAAGTATATGGTGTACTTGCTATATCAGGAAGAAGAAGTGTATGGGAAAAAAGGGTTTTGGGTTGGTGAGTATAGACAGCTCTTTCAATGAGAATAAAGTAAAGTAAAGTAAAGTAAAGGAGAATAATGAAATAGGCCATAACTAGAGGGAGATGTGAGGTCAAAAGACTTTTAAAAATGATGTTTGCATGTTGATGGGAATGATGTTAAGAGAGAGGAACATTGATAGGTCAGAAAAAGAGGCATGGACATAATGAGAAATGTCCTTGAGTAGATGAGATGGATGGGATCAGAAGGTCTGTCCTCACTTAGGAGGGCTACCTGCTCATCTACAATAACTGGAAGGAGGGCAGAACATAGAGACATAGACATTCCTGGATCAGAGGATACATGGTAGGGGCTTGTAGACTTGTTCCTCTTATTGCTTCTTTTTACTCAGGAAATAGGAAATAAGGCAATCACCTTGTAGTTGGGACACGGAGGATGTGTTACAACTTGAAGGGAGAATAAAGTTAAAGAGTAGAATGTGAAGAGTCCAGGGAAATTAGATGTGATTGTGAGGCAAGATTACGTGCCTTTGTGAGGTGATTGGTCATAAATTTAAAGTGAGGCAAGTTAGAACGATTCTCTAGCCATAGAGATGCGGATACAGGCATGGGAAGTGGTACCCGCACTGTACACCTAGGTCACAGAAGAGGAAATCTCAGAGAAGCAGGATGACAGTGGCTGCAGAAATATTATTTGTTCATTGTCTGTCCCTCCCAGTAGAGTGAAAGTTTTATGAAGTCAGTGGTTCTGTTTTATTTGTTCCTAACTTAATTTCCTAAGCTTAGAAGTGTTCATGATATTGTTATTTGCGTAAGTCTAAAAATATCGTTGATTTTGGGTGGGAATAAATGAATGAAGAACCTGGTCTATGACACCTGAGGAGCTGAAGCCATTTTACCTATCACCAGTAGGTGGAGGTGTTACACTTTAAGTTACTATTCACTTTATTTGTGGTTGGACAAACTGACCTAAATTAGGATAATGCTAAGGGTGACTTCTAAGTATCTTGTTACTCAGTTTCAGAGATAGTATTTGCTATGAGGGCAACATAGAGGCTGGCTTTTGGATATAATGAAGAGCTCTAGAGGAGTTAGCAACTACTCTACTGGGACTCAAGTCTCAACCAACATTTGAACAATCCAAAGATATAAGAATCTGAGAGATATATTTAATGGGTATATTTAAAATTATAGGTTCAAATAAAAGGAGTAGATGAATCATGAATAGTTGCATTATAAATGAGTATAGCTCTGTTATATTGGAGAAATAGACTATCATAAATTGCCAAATAAAGCCCACTGAAGGAGTGGTGATTTCATGAGGCTGTGTACCTTGCCTCTGGTTTGAAATCTTGCTTGTCTTTTGTGATGGTAAGGTTCATGTGTGACCTTGTCCAGGTAATGGTGCCCAGTTTGGTGAAGCAAGCACTGGCCTAATTGTTACCATGTAGATTTAAATAATCAGTAAGTTGTAAGCAGTCAGAGGAAAGAATGTCCATCTCTACTTCAGCCAGTCAGGTTCTCCTGGGGAATTCATCCAAAACTTTCTTTGGAGTTCCCGGCTTGCAGCACTCTACAGAATTTGTACGTGTGCATCCCCACAGTCACATGAGACAATTTTATAAAATCTCATAATATTTACAGATAGCTCTTGTCAGTTCTGTTTCCCTTTATATCTGACAAATACATCTTTTATTATTCATTTTGTAACAAAACTGAAGCCTTCATTTCAGTTCCTCTCTGTTGCAGAAGGATAGATTCCACTTTTACTTTGGTTCACACTTACTTTGAGATTTGTGCCCTCTAGCCCATAGCACAATGTAGGGTTCTTCAGGATAACTTACCCCACATGGGTAAATTCTGGGACTGTCTTACATCACTCAGATTCTTGCATAGCCTTGGAACCGGAGGTCGGCTCTTTGTACTGTCATTAAATACCTTCAGGATAAATAATTTGGGCCCAAAGTTACACATTTTCTTCTATTCCCCTCTCCTCTTTTCTCTTCTTTTGTCTAATTTTCTCTAGTCTTCTTTCTTCTTCTATTCCTTCCCCCAGCATATATTATTATTTTACCAGGATTGTTGACCTGAACAACCTAGCCCATCATTTCTGGAAACTGAACTCCTTTATATCCATTTATTTTGGAAATTGCTTGTAAACTCACAAGTGATGAGGCACGTTGTTGCAAAGTCAGGGGAAGGGTGAAAAATTGAAGAGTCCTGCTAAAGGGCAAAGGGCACACACTTGTAACTGTGCAAAACTTCCCTCCACCTACACCAGCAGAAAGCTTCTTTTAAAGAAAATCATTTTTAAAATGAAGTCCTTGGTGTGAAAGGATTATAAGATGCCCCAAAACGCTGTCTAGGAATTCATTTTTCCTGCTGAACATTGTATTCCCAAGCATTAATATAGAGCAAGAGGTCTAGATTAAAGCTTTTGGTAAGATGAAAAATCCAGCAGATGAAGCTCAAGGACAGCAGCTCTGGTAAGTAGTGGTGAGCTACTCTTGTAGCCTACAGGATCTCAGAGCTGTTCAGTTTATCTGTCAAGGTCCTTCTGTCCTTGGGAGTATTAACATAGGTCTGTGCCAATTCAACACTGTAGCTGCAGGAAGCAATGGGAACTATATGGTAAACATGGTTTATTTGGTAATTAAAATACAACATAATATAATCAGAAACCAAGTTTTCCTCTTTTAATTAAAATATAAAATAAAGTTATTCCTCAGTTCTTCTTGTCAAATGGCAAAATGAAGACCATTCAGAGGTTACATCCTGGTGTGCTGTGTCTCTCCTCTTAGCAGGAGGATGTAAAAGGGATTCCAATACAGAAAGGACAGATTAGAAAATCTATTGATGGTCATCTGATCAGATGAGTCAAGGGCCCTGTCACCCCAGATGGATGAGAATTTATCCAAAACATATCTAAAACCTATAGTGCTTGCTCTAATTATCCTTAATAGTCAGCTTGCAATCAACTTAATTGTCAGGATTTGATATCATAAGGAGGTTTGATGAACTTGGTAACATCAGTGTGTCTGAACATAAACAGAACCACAGAAGTCATTGTGCATTTCAGCTCCATTTGCAAGTACCATGCTTCACCCTACTCTCTTCAAGAATGCCTGAAAAAATCTGGCTTTATATAAATTGTTGTCATGTACTTTCAAGTTTAACATTTGTTCCAGATTTTTTTTTATCTCAGAAACAGTCATTAATAGCTACAATTTATAAAAAATCATTGTGATTTTAGTCATCTTTTCTTTATTGTTTTTGCTTCTAGCTCCTGCTATGGTCTTAGTTAATGAGATTCCTGTGTGGAGATCAGAGAACTCCCTCTACCTTATGGTTAAATCTGAGATACCTGTAATTACCCCTCTTGTTTTCCTGGCCTTTTTCCTTATCATCTCAGGAAAGCTAACTCCATCTAGTCTCAACATGATGGAGGAAATATTTGATGCATCTGTCCTTTCATTCTCTTGGGTACACTAGCCTTGGTCTGGGCTGTGTCCATATTGATGTACAAAGATAATTGGTGGAACATGGCATAAATAGGGGAAAATATTGGAAATAATAGGTTAGTCACATTTAAATATTTGCTGGAGAAGAGACTCAAGAGTCTGCCATGGAAGTAATAGAGGGCAATGTAAATTCTCTTACTAAAGTGGTTCTGTCAATTATTGTATGGTATAAATCTTTACAATTTTATAGTTTCGTACCAGTGTTTATTTCACAAGCAACTTTTTGGGCAGCAATAAAAACAGAAAATAAAAGTGAATGCTAAAGGGAAAAATTAAGTAATGATTTTCATTTTTTAAATGCAGCTATCTCTTTTTTAAATACTTTAAAAATGCTTTAAAAAGATATTTAGATTACATAAATGTTACATAAAAATATAGAGGATTCCCATATATCCTGCTCCTTCCCCTTCACATATTTTACCACATTAACAACATCCTTCATTAGTGTGGCACACTTGTTAAAATTGATGAACACATTTTGGAACATTGCCACTAAGTGTGGATTATTGTTTACATTGTAGTTTACACCCTCTTACACACAATTTTGTAAATTATGACAAGCTATACAATGGGCTGTATCTGTCTTCGCAATGCCAATGCCATTCAGGACAATTCCCATGTCCCTATTTGCCCACATATTGCACCTGTTTTTCCCTCTCTCTCCCCTCAGAACCTCCGGTGGTCACTGCCTCCACATCAATGATGAAAGTTCTTCTATTGCTAGAATCACAATAAGTTTATAGTAGAATAACAGTAAGACTACTCTAGTCCATCATTCATTCCCCGATGCTGAGGATTCTGGGACGGTGATGCCCACTCTGTCTCCATTTGAGAGTGGGCTTAGTTCCCATAGGGCAGGTGGATGGGACTTTCTTGCTTAGAGTTGCAGATTCTCTCTGTTCCTTGGGATGTTCGTTGTCCATCATCATCTCCTTGTTAGTTGTCCTGGGTTAGTCTAATGAACTGGAGAGAAGGTGTTGCAACTCTCTTGAGATTCAGGACTCAACTGGCACACGGACAGCCCAAATATTTAAGTCTCTTGGATGTACATCTAACAACTCCAGTACTAAAAACTGATTCAAACAGAAGGGGCAGAAGAGCTATGTGTAGGGAAGCCACAACTCAGTCCAACTCTTTCACACTGGGGAGCATAAGTTCCAAAGTAGGGTTCACTAGCAGGGTTCCAAACTCCTGAGCTATCTTCCCTGCCTATAGTATCTGGATATCTCCAGAGCCCTCAGGACCCCTGGTATTTGAGGCAATATTTACTTTGGCAGTCAATGAGATCCTGCTGAGATGTGCATAAGTGTAACCTCTGGGATGACCTCCCGACTCTCTTTGAAGTCTCTTACCCATATAACCTCATTTATCTTTACCCTTTACCCCTTTTGGTCAAGGTCTTTTTCCAGTTGCATTGCTGGATTAATTTCCAGTTGCATTGCTGGTATTAATCCTTTGCTGCTAGGGAGGCTCATCCCCAGGAGTCATGTCCTACATTGAGGGGAAGGTAATGCATTTATATGCTGAGTTTGGTTTAGAGAGAGGCCACGTTTGAGCAACAAGGAGGCTTTCAATGATTTTCTGTTTGACAATTAGTAGAAGAAAACAAATGTATAATTTGCACTAAGGGTTTGTTGACATTTACTGTATGACCTCATGACTGATCACATTGAACCCACAACATACATCAGTGATAGAATACTAGCATCTGTTTCTCAGGGAAACTTTTATTTTAATAGCACTAGTCGTAACACCAATTTACCACATGTAAGTGCTAGAGTTTTATTTAAGTATCTCTGACACATGAGATTTCATTTAGATAAAATGGGGGTTCTTCTAAATTAATTTTGCTTATCTTTACTTCCATGATTTTTGTGCAATACGAAATGTAAAGGGACAGGTTTTATTTCTTTTTGGCTCTATTAGCAGGAGAATATATTGGAAACTGTAAAATGACGCCTATTTTACAGCAATAACGTCAGATACTTCCATTAAAAAACAGTTTAATTCCAATACTGATTTCATTTTTCAACAAATTTTTATTATATTTCTAGATGGACCTGCTCGCAGTGGTGGTCCACGAGTTTGGCCACATCATTGAGCTAAGCCAAGTCGTGGCCTTCACCATCCATCATGGGCCACACCATCAGGGCTGGGTGGGCGCCCTCGGAGCTATGGCTCCCCTACGAGGATGAAGTGTGCATCTGGCAGCTGCAAGGCATGTGGGAGTCCGTGTCCCCCACTGTGCCACACGTGTAGCCTTCCTTCTGTGGAACCCCAGACAATCGATGCAGCATCTTGCCCCTAGGACGTGACGCTCAGTTGTGACCCTGACTCTGACACAGTGGCCCCAACCCGGGGAGAGACTTCTTCTTCAAAGGCAGATCTGCAGATGACCCTAGGCCAGCATCTGGGGTTGCTCTGGCTAGCACACGTGCACCGCTTCTGGTGGGAAAAGTATGGACACCTGCATGAGAGCACTAGCGACACCAAGAGTGACTTCTTCAAAGTTCTAGAGGCCGGAATCCAAAATCCAGGTGTCGGCAGTGCTCCTCCATGCTGGTGGCTCCTAGTCCTTGGTGGTGCCGGGCGGGTGGGCATCTGCCTTCTGCCCGTCTTCACACTGCCTTCCTCTATGGCTCCGAGTCTCTACACGTCCCCTACTTAAAAAGACACCAGTCCCTGGATTTGGTCCCCTACTCCAGGACGGCCTCATATTAACTTAACTAATTCCGTCTGCAGTGACCCTATTTTGCATTCTGAGGTTCTGGGTGGGCATGAATTCTGGGAGAAGGGAAGGACAAAAAAAGCTCATTCTGCTGGAGGCCACATGTCTCCTATTATTAAGAATACTATTGTAAATTCAGTAAAAACTCCAGTATTGAAGACAACTGATCAATGTGTGTGGTAACGATAGAACAAATTTCTGCAAAGCAAAATGTGGTGGTAAGAATAATTTTCTTTCCAACTTAAAAAGCAAAGATGATGAGATTTTCTGTTAATTGATTTTGGTAGAAACTTCTTCATATTTTTATCCAAGCAACTTGTGCTATTCTTCAAACTCAAAGAGAAACTGTGTTTATCAAAATTTACAAATGTTTATGTACATAAATATTATAATACATATATATTGCATATCTATGTTTAAGCACATGTATCTATATACATATGTACATACAAAGTAACTGAATAGGGACTTAGACAATTTTGATATTGAATAAAAACAAAATAATCCACTCCACACAACCTCTCTTTGTTACTAATTGTAGGTTAATTTTCAGAAATTTTGAGCCTTTGTTAGAAATACATAAAGTAACCAAGGTATCTTCTATGTTAAAGAACATTTTGTAAAGAAATCTTGTAAAATTTTGTTCATATTATATTCAAAATTATTCAGAAATATTTAATCCCATTATTCCAGGAAGTGGGAAAACTCGAGCTTGTAGTGTTTAGCTAGATGCAAAATACATAGATCTAGGAATATATTCCATTAAACCTTTTCTTGCCCATGAACCCCTGGGAAAACCTTTGTGTCCACCCTGTGGAACACCTACCCTGGTTCAAAAATTTGCTCTAAAGTAAGTTTGTTTGGACCAAAGGGTCCAAAAAGGTGAGGAAAATCAGGTGTCAAAGAAGCACTTTTGCAAATTGTGCAGATCTCACTTGCAAAGTGAGATGCTGAATGTCTGGAGCAAGTGTTTTAATATCACTCCTGGTAGATTTGGGCTTTAGCGTAGGATTATCTTACATTACCTCATCTTTGGCAGACCTCACATGGGCAAATACAATGTTCACTCAGCTATACTGAGATATGTCTGTATGTGCTTTTTCAAAAAGGATTTATTTATATTTATTTATTTCTCCCTATCCCCTTTGTTGTTTGCACCTGCTGTGTCTGTTCATCTTCTTTGTTTCTTTATGTGGCTCCTGGAGTCGAACCTGGGACCTCTGATGTGGGAAGGAGCTGCCTGATTACTTGAGCCACCTCTTCTCCCTGCTTTGTTGTGTCTCTCATTATGTTGTTTCTTCTTGTGTCTCTTGTTGTGTCAGCTTGCCCCTCCTGCCCATCAGGCCAACTCACTGTCTTTTTTAGGAGGCACCAGGATCTAAGCCAGGGCCCCCCAAAGTTGTAAGTGAGAGCCCAGTCATTTGACCACATTCACTTCCTTCCCCATGTGTTTTTATTAAATAAATTTTTATTTTTGAAAAATTTTAGATTCAAATAAATATTTCAGAAGTAGTCCAGAGAGTTCCTCCAAACCCTCTGCCACTTCCCCATAATGTTAACATCTTACATAATCATGGTACATTTGTCAAATTAAGAGATTTACATTGGTACAATATTAGTAACTATACTCTAGACTTCATTCAGATGTAACTAATTTTTTACACCTATCCTGTTCCTTTTCCAGGGAATAGCATAATGTTTTCTTCTGTACATGAATATTTTATGATTTTGGCAACAAATCTCATTATTTCAAACTTAAAGATTAATTTTTATTTTATATTAACAATTTGCTAACTCATTACATTCATTCATTCATGCCCAAACTAATTGAGCACATTCATTGGAGGCTCTGTAGCTATAATTGGAACAAGAATTCCAAAGATTATGTAGAATTGTTTGAGAACCCTGAAGCATCTTAGATATGCCTGCATGTGAATTGGTACTTATATATTGCTCAGACTGATTTTATGTCTGCAACAGGAGCACTTATGTCGAGTGTTCCCAGGTTAGGCCATGGGGTAGCAGGAGCTGTGCCAAGCAAATATACTTGCCAATTGATTTTATCTATAATTAATTAAGGTTTTGTTTGTTATTTGAACAACAGGAGTATACAATATTAAATGAAACACTTAGAATTATAAATTCTAATAGAAATGGAAGAATAAGAGTCTATTTCTTAGGTCAAGACAAAAAAGCAATATTCCCATGTTGTCCCATGTCGTAGGAGTCATCCACATTTAGGAATCTGAAATATTCCGGGCTCATAAGGAAATGTAAGGACAGCGGCATGGTTCAGGTCGAATTGGGATCTCCCCAGGTAACTGCCCTCTTTTACCAACAGCACTGTCTAGAATTTCTTCAGCTGTCAGAGAACATGACCATGTAAAGTAGAGGGGACAAATCCTGACCTCCTTCAAAGCTAGTTTTTTTCTTACTTGTATATACATTGCACAGTATTCAGCCCTGATCCTGTGGATGTGGTCACACGTCAGGAAATCATTTGTGGGAAAATGGGGTACAAAACACACCACGTTGCATAAGAAGAGAGAGATGTGTGCATCATTCAGCCATGAGCTAAATGAGATGATAATTTCTTGTATCTGGATTATGATTTCCCTTTTAGCATGTGGTTCATTTTAATACATATATGCATATATATATGTATTAGTTTTCTCTCATTTCCTAAGCAATTAGCAATTTATTAGGTCATAGTTTTTTAGATCAGGAGTGTGGGTACAGCGTGGATGGTTTGCTTCTCAGGTTGCTACAAGGCTAAAATATCAGAGTCAATAGGGCTACATTCTCTCCAGAGCACGGAGTTCTCTTCCAAGCTCATGGGGTTCGGCAGAATCATTTCCTTAGGTGGTAGCGCTAAGATCCTACGTCCTTCCTGGCTGTCAGCTCTTGCCTCCTCGAGCCTGCCCACATTCCTTGCCACGTGGCTCCTTAGATCTGTACAACCAACTTCAGATATATTCTTCCATTTCAAATCCTACTTATTTATGAGTCTCACTGAGCTCTTTGTCTCTGACCAGTACAGCAAGATTTAATAGACTCTCCTTCCTAAAGTCAACAAATTTAATGATATATGGAAAATCAACTTCACGGGAGAACCTGAATGAGTGTTTCAACAGCTGAGAAAAGGTATGGATACACCAGGGGGCAGGAGTCTTCAGGGCTTTTTTAGAATTCTATTTAGCAAACTATGTTTTTTAAAAAATCATTTACCAAAGATGATTGGACCTAGTTGGATCTTTGGCATTGGGGAATGTTTGGAAAATTTCACTTCTTAAAGTCATTAGGTGACTTCAAAGAAGGAGAGGCTCGAAGAACTAATTTCCCAGCTGGCACTGAAATGACAGTGGCTTCCAGTGTTTCTGCATCCTCAGAGTGTTATTGCTTGTAAAAAGATCCAGAAGTATCTGTCAAAATGAAAAATTCTTTTGAACTCTTGTTCCATGGATTCTCACAGTAATTAATCTAAACCTTGATCTTTTTTCCAATTAATGGTCCCCTTGGATCAGGTCCTTGTCTGCTTTCATACACTGTTTCATTAGTCTTCCTTAGACATCCAAGACAATCTTTTCCCAAGACCTGTTCGTTTTCTGAAGTCCTCTTCCCTGAGCTTTGAATGCCAGCCCCCTCATCTATTTATGCATGAGGCCAACTGTCCGCTTTTCAAGGAGGAAATTTCCTTATCCTACCTTTTATGTGTACTGCTCTGGGCCAGTTACTCTGCAGAAATGTGTGTAAGCATGGCAAGGAGAATATATTGCATTGAAGAAGGAAATCTATCAATTAGAAATTGAAGTCAAATAAGCAACTTAATAATGTATATTAAATGTAACTTCATCAAAGAGCAGGAAAAAAAACATGGGTGTAGAGAGAAAATCTGAAGAAAATATTAGCATTTTCTAAACCAAATACTTAGTGGAACAAGAACAGGGTGGATTGTTGATGAGAAGGAATGCCTTCCCTGATGATGTGTGCCTGTGCAGCACTATTCCTGAATTCCTGGGAGGGGACCCTCTCCTAAGGCAATGGGCTCTTAAGGAGAGAAACTACAGGAAAATGAACTTATTATTAAATAGAATTGGAACAATACATGCCTTTGGACACTCTACATCAAGGAAAACCTCTTAGGAGCATTATGTAAAATCGTTTCAGGAAAAGTTAAACTCATGAGAGAGGAAGATTTATTAATCTATAAAACTGTCACAAAGGTTCACATTGCCACATAAAAATCACATTAAAATGTTTATGTGGGAGGTTGTGGGAGGTGTGGGGCATGTGGGAATCCCTATAATTTTTGTGTAGCATTTATGTAATCTGAGTATCTTTTAAAAAACAAAAAAAAAAATTATTATTAAAAAAAAGAGGCTGTAAAATTCAGAATAGACTGAGATAGATATACAGTTTGTGCACTACCTCTTCATCTATCCCATAATATTGAGTATATTCCACATAGGTTTTGGCATCATATTTATGAGATTTAATTAAGTTCTGGAATTATACACTTACAGATGCTTGTATTTTATTATAAAATCCATTTGTTTTCAAGATAGTCATAGTTGATTTGAAAGAGTATAATTGGTAATAAAACTATTTAAATTCATCAATTTTGCTGAACTTTGTTGAAAATGGGGGTGTTAAGTTGATTTCTGGCTTTTTTCAGGCTTACAGTTGCATTTCTTGTGGTCGTGATATTTTTATCTCCTTCCATTATTTATCTTTACAACTCACTGCACAGGAATGTTTGCCTTTATACTCTCTAATAATTTGCATAGGCTCCTTGGGTACTTGGTTGTCTACTCAGAGCAATATTAATGTGGTTTTCCAGGAGATGGGGCCTGAGTGCACCAGACAGGTGAGCAAGATGATGTCACATCCCCAACTCCTCTCCCCTGGTGCTCTGGGTCTCAGGTGAGAGATTTAGAAGAATTATATCTTTATAGAGTTAGAGAATGGTTTTAACATGCAGGATGAATAAACTACTTTATGTATGACAGATTTGATTTTATATGATAAATAAGAAAACCTACATTTAGATACATATTTTATGTACTTGTGATTTAATGTATAACCTATGTTCTTTTCTTGTTTCAGGTGCGAGTGTAGACATTGTGATGACTCCATCTCCAGGCTCTGTGGCTGCATCTTTAGGAGAGACCGTCACCCTCAAGTGCAAGTTGAGCCAGCGTGTTGGCAGCTACTTAGCCTGGTAACAGCAGAAACCAGGACAGTCTCCTAACCTGCTCTTCTATGATACATTCTCCCGGCCATCTGGGGTCCCTGATCGATTCAGTGGCAGTGGGTCTGGGACAGATTTCACTCTCACCATCAGCAGATTGATGAAGATGTAGGAGATTATTACTGTCCGCAGTATAACAACTAAGCTCCCACAGTTATTCAGCCTCAAACACAAACCTCCTCCCCAGGGCTGTAGGGCAGTGAGTCCTACAGCACCAGCTGCTTCTTTGTCAAATACACTTGAACTTGATTACTTCCTACATCTGTTTGTGAAACCATTTCTTTTAGGTGGCTGTACCATAGAAATCTCCTTTTTTTCGCATGGCCAGATCAAATGAAAGGGTGAATAAATTTCTCTCTTCCCATCTACGCAAGGGTCTTGTAAATTTTACACCCTGATGGATTGATTCTCTCTTCAGGGTGCTTCTTAATGATGAAAATTTTACCATTTTCTTTCCTTATTCTTTTGATCTTCTTCCTTCTACCACCTCATCCTCCAACTCTGTTCCTTCCCAAGATTAAATTCTTGGTCATTCATATTCAAAACTTCCCCAGTGGAAGTTTATCTTCCTCCCTTACACTTTCTTTCCATGGACACCATTACTATCCAAGCCCTTCTTTTCAGTGTCACAAAAGGTGATTTGATTTACCACCATAATTTCTTTTTTTTTATTTAGATAACTATTTTCATATCTTTTTTTTCTTATGTGCTATTTAAAACTAATTTTCTTTATATTTTAAAAGATACTATATTACATAAATGTTACACAAAAGATACAGGGATTCCCATATGCCCCACTCCCAACATCTCCCATACCTTCCCACATAAACATCCTTCACTAATGTGGCACATCACCTGCAATGAATATACACATCCTGGGGCTTTGTCATTAAGCATGGACCATAGTTTACATTGTACTCTACACTCTCTCCCACACAGTTTTGCATGTTATGTGATAATATAAAATGGCCTATATCTGTCATTGGAATCTCACTCAGGACGATTCCCAAGTCCAGAAAAAGCCCCCGTATTGCAACTGTTTTTCCCTATCCCTGTCCAGTGGCTACTGGCTCCCCATCAATGTCGTAATTTCTTCCATTGCTAGAATCATTATACGTCTATAGTAGAGTACCAGTAAGTCCACTCTACTCCATAGCTCTTCCCCCAATCCCGAGGATTCCGGAATGGTGATGTCCATTTCACCTCCAATTGAGAGGGTGCTTATATCCCATGGGGAAGATGGATGGGATTGTCATGCCTGCAGCTGCAGACTCTCCATTCTCTGGGATGGCCGTTGTCCATCATCATCTCCCCACCAGCTGTCCTGGGTGACTACGATGAGCTGTAGAGTAGGTGTTGCAACTCTGGTGAGGTTCTAGGTCCAGCTGGCATATGGATAGCCCAAAGACATCAGTCTCTTGGCATACACCTACAAACTCCAGCACCAAGTATAGGTTTAAACAGAAGGTACAGATGAGCCATGTTCAGGGAAGACACAATCGAGTCCAAATCTGTACTCTCAGTTGCACAATCTCCAAAGTAGGGCCCACAAGTAAGGCACCAAACTATCAGCCCTGACCATAGGATCTGGGTGTGTCTAGACCCTCAGAAGCTCCAGTGTTTGGGGGTAGTATCCACTTTGGCAGTCTATGAGATCCTGCTGAGATGTGTGTAAGCGTTACCTCTGGGATGACCTCCCAAATCACTTTGAAATATCTTAGCCATATAAACTCATTTATCTTTACCTTTTCCACCTTTTATTCGAAACCTTTTTCCAGTTGCATTGCTAGTATGTGCTTGGTAGCAATCCCTCAGTGCCAGGGAGGCTCATCCCCGGGAATCATGTCCCACTCTGGGAGGAAGATAATGCATTCATATGCTGAGTTTGGCTTAGAAAGAGACCACATTTGAGCAACAAGGAGGCTCTCAGGAGGCAACCCTTGCACCCCATAACAATAGGCTAAGTTTCACTTTCAAGAGCAAAGGCTTATAAGCCTAGTCATCAATATCAAAGGCTCATCAGTAGACTATCCTCCTTTGCCAGACACTGCCTCTGCACTAGGGGGACTGTTGCTGCTCCCTTAGAGAATGTGGCAGAGCTCTCTAGGATGGGAATTCACTATTCTCTCAGTTATTGTGTGAGTCTCCACCCATTGTGACAATGCCTCATGAAGATTTGAACATTTTTACATACCTTATATGTATGCTTAGGTGAACTTCCTCCCATGAACCTGCCATCACTGACAGCCCACAGCAACGATCCTCTCCCGCCCCAGTTGTAACCTTTCTGTGATCCAAAGCTTCTTTAAAGATGAAGCTATTACAATAGCCAAATACATATAATAGGAAGATGAAACAATAATAATAAGTTTAAATATAAGAAATAAAATACATGAAAACTTGAAAAAACTAAAAATAATATAAAATTAATGGATTGGGTTATTGAAAACATGAGTAAAAAATTGAAAAATTTAAAAAAATTAAAAAAAAATTTTTTGACATTTTGCTTTTTATCATTGCAAAATCTTGTGTCCAGTCTGTATCATGGCACCTTCCCCCTCTCACTCCCTAGTTTCTCACTATTTTTCATTTAATGTTCAAAGAAGTTTTAGGTCACAGCAAAGTCACACACAGAATATACAAGACACTCTCAGAAACCCAACCTTTTCCCCCATTCCTCACTCCATATTAAAGCCTTTTTGTATGTGGTTGGTAGCATTGTTATAACTGATATTCAGATAGTGAAACATAGCTACTAAACATTGTCAATGGTTTACAGTATGGTTTACATTTTGGATCGTACACTTTTATAAATTTTGATGATATTTACCGTGCCTTGTGTTCATCACTGAAAGCTAATGAAAAACATTTGCACTGACCACTAAATACCCCCTGTTTGATCTATTCTGTTCCTCCATCCCCACCCCACCCCCTGGGGCGCACAATGACCCTCTGGCTTGACTCTTTGGATGACAAGATTCAGAGTTACATGCAACAAGAGGTCATGACACACTGGTTTGTCCTCCACTATTAGAAACTGCCCTTGCTCTTAAAAGATGACCACCTGTCTATTTCTGAGCAAATCGGCCTTCCCAAAGATGGGAGTCCTTCTCCTTCCTTCTCATTGTATGAGTCTCCACCCACTGATACAGCACATTATGACAGGATGAACACTCACACACTCCCTAGAAACCTGCTTCAGATGTACCCTGTCCCGAATGCCCCCTCAACCAACACCTGAAAGCAGTGGCTCTTCCTTGTCATATTGCCATAAGAGCATTTGTACCTCTGTACTTTCAACCTCATATCCATAAATCCCAAGTGTTCACCTGGTCCCTCTCCTATCTCTCCCCTCAGAATCCTGGATATTCTAACCCACCCTTCCCAATCTACACACCTGTCAACCCTTCACCACCCAACCCAATATATCACTACCCTCCTGTCCTATCCCTTCAATGCACAACTACACTCTATCATTTTACCATAGGTTACATCCATATGGGTGATGGCTCACAACTTTTTCTTCTCTTTCTCTTTCTTGTACACCTATCTTTCCGACAATAGTTCTCAGAGACTGCTCAATTTCCTTAATACATATCAGTGACGTCATGTACTGTTCATCCTTCAGTGCCTGGCTTGCTTCACACAACATAAGGTCTTCCAGATTCATCCATGTTATCCCATGTGTTATCACTTTATTCCTTCTTACAGCTGAGTAATATTCCTTTGTATGTATGTACCACATTTTGTTTATCCATTCATGTGTTGATGGGCTCCTGGGTTGATTCCAACTTTTGGCAATATTGAACAATGCTGCTATGAACATTGGTGGGCATATATCAGTTTGTGTCTTTGCTTTCATTTTTTCTGGGTATATACCCCTCAGTGGGATTGCTGGATCACATTGATGATCTAGTTAGTTTTTTGAGGAACCGCCAAACTGTCCTCCACAGTGGCTGGAACATTCCACAATCCCACCAGCAGTGGATGAGGGTTCCCATTCCTCCACATCCTCTCCAACACTTACAGTCTGCTGTTTTTTTAATAGCCGCCATTCTAATGGGTGTAAGATGGTATCTCAATGTAGTTTTGATTTGCATTTCCATAATAGTTAGAGATGTTGAGCATTTTTTCATGAGCTTTTAGCCAGTTGTATTTCTTCCTTAGAGAAGTGTCTTTTCAGGTCACTTGCCCATTTTTTAAATGGGTTGTTAGTCTTTTTATTTTCAGGTTGTAGGATTTCTTTATATATGTAGGATATTAGGCTCCTATCAGATATATGGTTGACAAATATTTTCTCCAATTGGGTAGGCTGTCTTTTTACTTTCTTGACAACGTCCTTTGAAGTGCAAAAGTTTTTAATTTTGAGGAGATACCGTTTATCTACTTTTTCTTTTGCTGCATGCTTTGGGTGTGAAGTTAATGAAACCATTTCCTATTACAAGGTCCTGTAGATGCTTCCCTACATTATCTTCGAAGGTCTTTATGGTCTTGGCTCTTATATTTAGATCTTTGATCCATCCTGAGTTGATTTTCGTATAAGGTGTGTGATGATTTTCCTCTCTCATTCTTTTAGATATGGATATCCAGTTCTCCAAGCACCACTTGTTGAAGAGGCCATTGTCTCCAAACTCTGTGGGTTTGGTGGGTTTTTCAAATATCAGAGGACTGTATATGTGACGATTTATATCAGAACTCTCAATTTGGTTCCATTGGTCAATGTGTCTATCCTTGTGCCAATACCATGCCGTTTTGACCACTGTAGCTTTATGGTATGTTTTAAATTCTGGTAGTGTGATACCTCTAAATTCACATTTCTGTTTCAATATGTCTTTGGCGATGTGGGGCGTCTTACCCTTCCAAATAAATTTTGTAGTTAGTTTTTCCAATTCCTTAAAAAATAGTGTTGATGTTTATTGGGATTGTATTAAATCTGTAGATTAGTTTGGGTAGGATAGACATCTTCATGATGTGTAGTCTTCCTTTCCATGAACAGGGAATATTCTTCCATTTATAAGTCTTCTTTGGTTTCCTTTAATGTGTTGTGTAGTTTTCTGTATATAAGTCCTTTATATCTTTAGGTAATTTATTCCTAGGTATTTGATTATTTTAGTTACTATTTTTGTCTTGATTTCCTCCTCAGATTGCTCGTTATTGTTGTACAGATGCTACTGATTTTTGAGCATTAATATTATAGCCTGTGACATTACTGATCTCCTTTATCAGTTTTAGAAGCTTTGCTGTAGATTTCTCAGGGCCTTCTAGGTATAGGATCAAGTCATCCGCAAATAATGAAATTTTTACTTCTTCTTTTCCAATCTGGATGCCTTTTATATCTTTTTCTTGCCTCAGTGCTTGAGCAAGTACTTCTAAGACAATGTTAAATAGCAGTGGTGATAGTGGGCATCCTAGTCTTGTTCCTGATCTCAGAGGGAAGGCTTTTAGGATTTCACCATTGAAGATGATGTTAGGTTTGGTTTTTCATATATACCCTTTATCATGTTCAGAAGGTTTCCTTCTATTCCTATCTTTTGCAGTGTTTTTATCAGGATTGGGTGCTTATTTTGTCGAATGCTTTTTCTGCATCTGTAGAGATCATCATGTGAATTTTTTCTTTCAATCTGTTTATGTGGTGTATTATATTTATTGATTTTCTTATGTTGAACCATCCTTGCATACCCAGGATGAAACCCACTTGGTCATGGTGTATAATTCTTTTGATATGTTGTTGAATGCGATTAGCAATTATTTTGTTGAGGATTTTAGCCTCTAGGTTCATTAGAGAAATTGGTTTGTAATTTTCCTTTCTTGTGGTATCTTTGTTTAGCTTTGGTATTAGGGTAATGTTAGCATCATAGAATGAGTTAGGCAATGTTCCTTCTACTTCTATTTTTTTAGAAGAGCTTATTGGTGTTAGCTCTTTCCAGAATGTTTGGTAGAATTCACCTGTGAAACCATCAGGTCCTGGGCTCTTTTTGGTTGAGAGGTTTTTTGATGACTGAGTCTTTCACTTTACTTGTAGTTGGACTGTTGAGTTCATCAACTTCTTCTTCCATCAATGTAGGCTGCTTGTGAGTTTCTAACAATTTGTCCATTTCCTCTAAATTATCATTCTTGTTGGCATATAATTTTTCAAAGTATCCTCTTATGATTCTCTTTATTTCTGTGGAGTCAGTAGTGATATCCCCTTTCTCATTCCTTATTTTGTGTATTTGCTTGTGTTCTCTGTTTTTCTTTGTTGGTCTGGCTAAGGGTTTGCCAATTTTATTGATCTTCTTGAAGAACCAGCTTTTGGTTTTCTTTATTTTTTTCTATTGCTTTAATATTTTCTATTTCATTTAGTTCTGCTCTAATCTTTGTTATTTTTTTTTCTTTCTGCTTCCTTTGGGGTTAGTTTGTTGCTGTTTTTCCAATTCCTCCAGGTGTACAGTTAGGTCTCCAATTTTAGCTCTTTCTTCTTTTTTAATATATACATTTATGGCTATGAATTTCCTTCTCAGTACAACTTTGGCTGCATCACATAGGTTTTGATATGTTGTGTTGTCATTTTCATTTGATTCGAGTTAGTTACTGATTTCTTTTGAGATTTCCTCCTTGACCCACTCTTTGTCTAAGAGTGTGTTGTTTAGCTTCCATATCTTTGTGCTTAATCTGGTTCTCTGGCTCTTTGTGATTTTTTATTTCATTACAATGTGATCAGAGAAATTACTCTGTATAATCTCAATCTTTCTGGATACATTGAGAGTTGTTCTGTGGCCTAGCACGTGGTCTATCTTGGAATATGATTCATGTGCACTCAAGAAGAATGTAAATCCCACTTTATTTGGGTGCATCGTTCTGTATATGTCTATTAGACCTAGGTCCTCTAATGTATTATTCAGAGTCTTTTTTTCTTTATTGATTCTCTGTCTACATTTTCTGTCTAATGCTGATAATGGTGTATTAAAGTTTCCCACTATAATTGTAGAGGCATTTATTTCTCCAATTAGTTTTTCCAGTGTTTGCCTCATGTGTTTTGAAGCACCCTGATTAGGTGTATAAATGTTTATGATTGTTTTCTCTTCTTGAAAGATTACCCCTTTTACTAATATATAGTGTGATCCTTGTCTCTTACAATAGATTTGCATTTAAAGTCTATTTTGTCTGATATTAGGATAGCTACTCCTACCCTTTTTTGCTTATTGTTTTCTTGTAAAATTGGTTTCCAGCCATTCACTCTTAGCCTCCTTGCATTCCCGGGTCTAATATGGGTTTCTTGTAGACACCATATAGATGGGATATATTTCTTTATCCATTCTGCCATCTGTGTCTCTTGACTGGTGAGTTTAATCCAGTAACATTTAGTGTTATTACTCTTAATGAATTTCTTACATCAGCCATATTTTCTTTGGGTTTATGTATGTCATCTGTTGTTTTTATTTCTCTTTTTGTCTTTTTCATTGTTCTTACACTCTCCTCCAACTCTCTCTCTCCTGTTTTTTTCCTTTCAACCTGTAAAACTTTCTTTAGTACTTCGTGAAGTGCAGATTTCTTATTGACATATTCTCTTAATTTCTGTTTATCTGTGAATATTTTGAGCACTCCAACATTTTTGAATGCCAGCTTTGCTAGATAGAGAATTTGTGGCTGGAAGTTTTTTACTTTTAGTACCTGGACTATGTCATACCAGTGTCTTCTTGCCTCCATGGTTTCAGATGAGAAATCAGCACTTAATCTTATTGTATTCCTTTGTATGTGATGGTTTTCTTTTCTATTGCTGCCTTGAGTATTTTCTCTTTGTTTTGAGCATTGGACATTTTTATAATTATACGTCTTGGGGTAGGCCTGTTGGGCTTTATACTGTTTGGGGTGCACTGTGCTTCCTGGACATGTACATTCATCTCCCTCAACAGGGCTGGGAAATTTTCAGCCATTATTTCCTTCAACACTCCTTCTCTTCCTTTTCCCTTCTCTTCTCCTTCTGGGATGCCAATAATGTGTATGTTTGCGCATTTTGCGTTGTCATTTAAATCCCTAAGTCCCTGCTGGATTTTTCGATCTTTTTATCTGTCTGTTCTACTGTCTGTTTGATTTCAGATGTACTGTCTTTCACATCACTAATTCTTTTTTCTGTCTGTTCATATCTGCTGTTATGTGAATCCACCATCTTTTTTATTTCTTGGATGTGCCATTCATCATCATCATATCCATTATCTTTTTATGTATGTTTACAATTTCTTCAGTATGTTCTTCCATTGTCTTCTTAATATCTTTAATCTCTTCCTTCATTTCATTATGTTGGTCCATGATATTTGTTTGGACAGCTTTGATTAGTTGTCCAATGTTCTGCCTGTCTTCCTGGTTTTTTGTTTGTTCATTGGAATGGTCCATGTCTTCCTGTTTCTCAATATGGTTTGTAATTTTTTGTTGCCCTCTGGTCATCATTTTATCTTGATGGATTTATTCAGTTGATTAGCTTGTCTCTCTGCTCTAGAGTTTTATTTAGCTGGTGGTTCTGTGTGTGTGTTAAGTTTGTCCTTTGACACTTTATTTAGTATTTCCTTGTTTTGTTCTATGTTCCTTTGAAGGAAAAAGATTAGGGCCAGAGGAATCAGAAAAGGTAAGAAAAGAAAAAGGATAATAGCAATATTGATAAATGTTAGAAGAGGTGCCCTATCAGACTTTGTAAAATAAATATTTAACTCATGTGGGCAATATACAGTAATAGGGGGAAAAAAGTGTTGTACTTACAATGGAATGGAAAACCAAATATAGAAAAATATATAGAATGATTTAAAAGGCCGGAATGATGAGGAAAGAGAGAAAGAGTAAAGAACGGGCTGAAAGGAAAAAGGTAATTAAAAAAATAGAATTAAAAAAAAACCCAGAATAGACAACATAGAAATCGACACCTGTGAAATTGATGACTAATGAAGAAAGGTGGAATGTAAGAACCACAACAGAAAGCAGAAGGTGGAAAGATGAAGGAAGGAAAAGAGACAGCGTTGCTAGACAAAATCTCTATACACAGAGCATGGAAATTCAAGGAAGAAGAATTACAGCAGAGAAGAAACAAGCAGGCAGCACCTAATTTTAAAAAAAGGGGGGGGAGGAGGAAAGAGGAAGGAAAAGAAAGAAACTGACAAACAAAGAAAAACCAAACAAACACACAAGGAAGCAGTCAAACAAAGCTAAGGAAAAACAACGTTCCTTCTTGGGCCCTTGTGGAGCCTCTCACCCTCCGTTCATCAATCAGTTACCCTGCAGCCTTCTCTCTACACATTTTGAGGCACATTTTAGCGATTAAATTGTTAAAAAAATTTTTTTTAAGAATTAAGGGACCCAAAAGTTGGCCTGTTCTGGACCACCCCCTCTGTCAAGGGATCCGTAAATATGCTTGTGGAAACTTATCAAACACTTATCACTGCCTGAACCCCCAGGGGAGCTGAGACTCTGACATGCAGTGTGAAACATTAAAATTGGCTGTCTCTGCCCCCTCCCTAGCCAAGCCTTTGTGTCCCACGGCTGTTAGGTAAATCAGGCTTCCTTAGCAGTTTCGTCTCCCCCTTCAGCCCAGCACCACTTGTAGATGGCTGGTTTGCTCCCAAAAAGCTGCAAGGGGGTCCAGGCAGCCAAACCCGAGAGAAAAAACCCCACTCACCCTTTTCAGGACCCTCCCACTCTAAGAGAGCGCTCCCTCTCACATGGTTGCCAGGAGGCTGGGGCTTAGCTGTCTGTGTCCACGATTTCCAGCTGGGGAAAAAACTCACGAATTTATTTTGAGGAGTCCACCTCACTGTCCACCTCCCTCCAGATCGATGTCCCTGAGGTTCTTGCTCCACAGGCTCCCAGAATAGACCACCTGGGCAAGATCCTGTCCCCAATCACCTGTCCTCTCAGAGAGAAATGGTGAGTGCCCACCTAAACCAATGCCATCTTCCACCGCCTACCTATTTCCTCTTTTTTAATGTAAGCATTGAGGGCTATACATTTCCCTCTCAGCAATGCCTTCGTGATGTCCCATAGGTTTTTTTTCTTTGTTTGTTTTGAGGTACTGGGGCTGAGGATTGAACACAGGACCTCGTATGAGGGAAGCTGTTGATTCCCAAGTTGATTTTTCATTTGTGTGGTGTTTGATATTAGGGGGCACTGGGAACCAAAACCAGGACCTCCCATGTGGAAAGGAGGAGCTCAACCACTTGAGCCACACCTGCTCCCCTCATAGGTTTTGGTATGTTGTGTTCTCATTTTCATTCATCTCAAGATATTTACTGAATTCCCTTGCAATATCTTCTTTGACCCACTGATTGTTTAAGAGTGTGCTGTTTAATCTCTTTGTATTTATGAATTTTTCCTTTTTCTGTCCATTATTGATTTCCACCTTTATTCTGTTATGATCAGAGAGGGTGCTTTGTATAATTTTAATCTTTTTAAATTTATCAAGACTTGTCTTGTTACCCAACTGTGTTAGTCAGCCAAAGGGGTGCTGAGGCAAAATACCAGAAACTGGTTTGTCTTTATAAAGGGTATTTATTTGGGGTAGAAGCTTTCAGTTACTGGGCCATAAAGCCTAAGTTTCTTCCCTCATCAAATTCTGTTGCTACGTGTTGGAGCAAGGCAGCTGCCGACAAGGTTTAGGCAAGGTTTAGGCTTCTTGAATTCCTCTCTTCCTGGGGCTCCATTTCTCTCCGGGCTTAGCTCCTCTGTTTCCTTCAGTAGGTCAGCTGTAGACTATCAGGCAAATAGCTCACTTCTCTTCTCCCTGGGCCTTCTCTCCAACATCAAATCTCTAACATCAAAAGTGCTTCAACACTGTCCTTTGCCATGTCTTTTATCTTCAATTCCCCCACCCATCAAGGTGTGGGGCTCAATGCCATACTGATGTGGCCCAGAATGCCCTAATCATAACTTAATCATGCCCAGAGTAGCAGACCAGTTTACAAGCATGATCCAATATCTATTTTTGGAATCCATAATTACACCAAATTGCCCAACGGCTACACCAACATATGGTCTATATTGGAGAAAGATCCATGAGCACTTGGAACAAATATGTATCTTTCTGTTTTGGGGTGCAATGCTCTATAGATCTCTGTTAGGTCTAGTTCATTTATCATATTTTTCAAGCTCTCTGTTTATTTATCCTCTGTCCAGATGTTCTATCCAATACTGAGAGTAGTGTATTGAAGTTTCCAAGTATTTTTGTAGAGACATTTATTTCTCCCTTCAGGTTTGCCAGTTTGTGTCTCATGTATCTTGAGGCACTGAAGTTAGGTGCATAAATATTTAGAATAGTTATTTCTTATTGCTTAATTGCCCCTTTTCTTAATATATAATCACCTTCCTCATCCCCTATAATAATTTTACATTTTTAAGATTTAATTAATTAATTAATTAATTTATTATTTATCTCTCCCCACCCCGTTGTTGTTTTTGTGATTTGCTCTGTCTGTTCATCTTCCTTGTTTATTTCTGTTTGTTTGTTTTTTGGAGGCACCGGGAACCAAACTCAGGACCTCCAATGTAGGAAGTTGGTGCCTAATTGCTTGAGCCACCTCCTCTCCCTGCTTTGTTGTGTCTCTTATCATGTTCCCTCTGTCTGTCTCTTGTTGCCTCATCTTGTTGCATCAGCTTTCTATGCCTGCCCAACACACCAACTTGCTGTATTTTTTAGGAGGCACTGGAAACTGAACCAGGGAACTCCCATGTGGTAGGCGGGAACTCAATCACTTCAGCCACATCCACTTCCCCCATAACAGTTTTGTATTTGAAATCTATATTGTCTGATCACTACTCCAGTTCTTTTTAGGTTAGTATTTGCATGGAATATCTTTTTATAACCTTTCAGTTTTAACCTAGTTGTGTCCTTATGTCTGAAGGGAGTCTCTTGTAGACAAAATATAGATGGCTTATTTTTCTTTATCCATTCTATTTGTTGGTGTCTTTTGATCAGGGAATTCAAGCGATTAACATTCAATGTTATAACTCTAAAGGCATTACTTACTTCATCCATTTTGACCTTTGGCTTTCTGTTATCATATCATACTATAGCTTATCCTTTTACCCTTTCTAAAAATCTTCATTTCTAAACTCTTCTCCAAGTCTCTCACCCTTGCTTTTTCCTTTCGGGCTGCTGCACTCCATTAAGTATGTCTTGTAATTCTGGTCTTTTGGTAATACATTCTATCAATTTTTGTTTGTCTGTCAAGACTTTGATCTCCCCTTCATTTTTTAAAATAATTTATATTATTTATATTTCATCCCCCCCCCCCTTGTTGTTTGC
>JAQZBX010024046.1:0-30415 GCA_029593785.1 Cabassous unicinctus
TATTTGTTACAACTGATGATGGCACATTTCTATAATTATACTATTGACTATGGTTTAACCTAGGATTCTCTGTGTGTGTAGGTCAGTTTCATAGATTTTAAAAATATTCTATTATCATCTGTACAAGCTAAATTTCCCCCCTTTTAACCACCTTCATATATATACATACACACACATATATTCTAATTATTTAAAAAAAATATGATCATACATTATTTGTACAATGTATCTGGCATATTTCACTCAATATGATGTCTTCAAGGTTCATCCATGCTGTTAGATATATCAAAACTTTGTCCCTTTTTATGGCCCTATTCATATTTTCATCCTAGCTGGTCAGTTTCTATACATCAATTCCATTTAATACTCCATAACAAATAAAGAGGACAGCAGATATATTTCCAATCAGTCAGTTTGACTGTGACCACTAGAAGGAGCTACTTTATAAAGTCTGACAAAAAGTTCTCTGCTAAGATGTGCCCATGGTTAGCATCATCACACCCCAAAGGCACTTACTGAATGGATTTTTTACCTTGGTATTTTGTCAGATGATCTAGACATAGTCCCCATTCTCTAAAAACGGAGACTCTAACCAGCTGCCACAGGTTTGGCCCAAAGAATTAAGCTGTGTGTGGTTGTCTAAGGCTCTTACCTGTTTCAACAGTGAGCATGTATTTTGTTGACATTTTTAAAGAATCAGTTACATATTTAATACCCCTTCTAAACTGAAAGTGGTCTGTGGCCAAAGCTACTGGGTAGGGGAGAATGCAAGCAGCCCAGTGAACCATGAGGAGGAGACCCTAAAATGGGTGATTATCAGTCCAGGGCCTAAAGGACCTCCAAGATGGACCAGAGCAGTTCACCAAACATAGTATCTGGGTCTCCCACTTTTGAGAATATCCACATCTCCTCCTCAAATTCTTTCCATGTGTTACAGTTACATGTGTTGCAGATGATGATAATACATTTTTTTTTACTGGATACATATAAATTTTTTTGAATCATACAATATGTAACACAATATATTTGGTTCATAGTAATGCAATCATACAGTATTTGTCCTTTTGTGTCTGGCTTGCTTCATTCAACATAATATCCTTGAGGTTCATCCATGTTGTCATATGCTTTAACAACTTCATTTATTCTTACAGCTGCATAATATTCCATTGTGTGACTAGACCACAGTTTTTTCATTCATTCATCTCTTGATGGACAACTTGTTTCCAACTTTTGGCAATCATAAATAATGTTGCTGTGAACATTGGTTTGCAGATATCTGTTCATATCACTGATCTCAGTTCTTCTGGGTATATAACCAGTAGTGGTATTGCCAGGTCACGTGGCAAGTCTATATTCAACTTCTTTAGGAACTGCCAAACAGTCCTCCACAGTGGCTGTACCATTCTGCATTCCCACCAACAGTGAATAAGTGTTCCTATTGCTCCACATCCTCTCCAACACTTGTAGTTCCCTGTCTTTTTAATAGTGGCCATTTTGATAGGTATGAAATGATATCTTATTGTAATTTTGAATTGCATTTCCCTAATCACTAGTGATGTTAGACATTTCTTCATGTGCTTTTTGCCATTTGTATTTCTTCTTTGGTCAAAAGTCTATTCAAATCTTTTGCCCATTTTTAAAATTGGGTCATTTGTCTTTTTATTGTTGAGTTGTAACATCTCTTTATATAGCGTGGATATTAAAACCTTATCGGATATGCCATTTCCAAATATTTTCTCCCATTGAGTCAGCTGCCTTTTCACCCTTTTGACACAGTCCTGTGATGTGAAAAACTGTGTAATTTTGAGGAGGCCCCATTTATCTATTTTTTCTTTTGTTGCATGTGCTTTGGGTGTAAGGCCCAAGGAACCACCACCTACTACAAGGTCTTGAAGATGTTTCCCTACATTTTCCTCTACAAGTTTTATTGTCCTGGCTTTTATATTTAGGTCTTTGATCCATTTTGAGTTGATTCTTGTATAGGGAATGAGATAGGGGTCCTCTTTCATTCTTTTGGTTATAGTAATCCAGTTGTGCCAGCACCATTTGTTAAAGAGACTGTGTTTTCCTGTTAGCATTAACTTGGTAGGTTTGTCAAAAACCAGATTACTCTATAGTGAGGGTTTATTTCTGGATTCTCAATTCTATTCCACTGATCAATTTTTATGTCAGTACCATGCTGTTTTGACCACTGTAGCTTTGTAATATGTTTCAAGATCAGGCAGTGAAATTCCTCCCATGTTGCTCTTCTTTTTTATAACACTTTTGGCTATTCAGGTGCATTTTCCCTACCAAAAGAATTTGGTAAATGCCTTTTCTAATTCTGTAAAATAAGCTGTTGGGATTTTGATTGGTATTGCGTTGAATCTATAAATCAGTTTGGGTAAGATTGACATCTTCATGATATTTATTCTTCCAATCCATGATCATGGAATGTCTTTCCATTTGTTTAGGTCTTTTAAAATTTCTTTTAGCATTGTTTTTTAGTTTTCTGCATATAGGTTCTGTACTTCTTGATTAAATTAATTCCTAAGTATTTGAGTCTTTTTGTTCCTATTGAAAATGAAATTTTCCCCTTAATTTCCTCCTTAGATTGTTCAGTACTAGTGTACAAAAACATTACTGATTTTTGCATGTTGATCTTGTATCCTGGCACATTGCTAAACTAATTTATTAGCTTAAGTGGCTTTATTGTGGATACTTCAAGAATTTTTAAGCACAGCATCATGTCATCTGCAAACAGTTAGCATTTAACTTCCTCTTTTCCTATTTGGATGCCTTTTTTTCTTCTCTAATTGCCCTAGCTAGAACTTCTAGTACAATATTGAATAACAATGGTGACACTGGAAATCCTTTTCTTGTTCCTGATCTTAGAGGGAAAGCTTTCAACCTTTTCCCATTGAGTATGATGTTGGCTGTGGGTTTTTCATATACGCCTTTTTTTCATATTGAGGAATTTTCCTTCTATTCCCTTCTTTTGAAGTATTTTTTATCAAAAAAGATGCTGGATTTTGTCAAATGCTTTTTCTGCATCGATTGAGATGATCATGTGATTTTTTTCCCTTCAATTTGTTAATGTGGTGTATTATGTTGATTGATTTTCTTATGTTAAACCAGCCTTGCATACCAGGAATAAATCCCACTTGGTCATGATGTATAATTCTTTTGATATGCTGTTGGATTCGATTTGCAAGTATTTTGTTGAAAATTTTTGCATCTATGTTCATTAAAGATAAAGGTCTATAATTTTCTTTTCTTGTAGTATCTTTATCTGGCTTTGGTATTAGGGTGATATTGGCTTCATAAAATGTGTGGGGTAATTTTCCCTCCTCTTTAATTTTTTGGAAGAGTTTAAGCAGGAGTGGTGTTAATTCTTTTCAAAATACACCTGTGAAGCCATCTGTTCCTGGACTTTTCTTTGCTGGTAGATTTTTGATGATGGTCAATCTCCTTAAATGTGATTGGTTTGTTAACTTCTTGTATTTCTTGTAGCATCAGTGTAGCTTGGTTGTGAATTTCTAGGATTTTGTCCATTGCATCTAGGTTGTTTGGTTTGTTGGCATACAGTTTCTTTTAATATCCTCTTATGATTCTTTTTATTTCTGTGGGGGTCAGTTGTAACTTTTCCCCTTTCATTTCTGATTGCATTTATTTGCATCTTCTTACTTTTTTCTTTGTTAGTCTAGCTAGGGGTTTGCCAATTTTATTGATCTTCCCAAAGAACTAGCTTTTGGGTTTGTTGATTTTCTCTATTGTTTTTGTTGTGTTGTTGTTCCCAATTCCATTTATTTCTGCTCTAATATTTATTATTTCTTTCCTTCTGCTTGCTTTAGGATTGCTTTCCGTTCTTTTTCTAGTTTCTCTAGCTGTTCAGTTAAATGTTTGAGTTTAGCTCTTTCTTCTTCTTTTTTTTTTTAATTGTGGGTAAAAATCAAAATTTTTCACAATGCATACCAATATTTGTATCTTCTTTTTTAATATAGGCATTTAGTGCTATAAATTTCCCTCTCAAGACTGCCTTCACTGTATCCCATAAATTTTGATAAGTTTTGTTCTTGTTTTCATTTGTCTCAATATATTTACTGATTTCACTTGCAATTTCTTCTTTGACCCACTGATTATTTAGGAATGTGTTGTTCAGCCTCCACACATTTGCAAATTTACTTTTTTCCTCTCTATTATTGATTTCCAGTTTCATTCCCTTATATTCTGAGAAGTTGCTTTGTATAATTTCAGTCTTTTTATATTTATTGAGAGCTGCACTGTGCCCTAACATGTGGTTTATCCTGGAGAAAGATCCCTGGGCCCTTAAGGAGAATGTATAACCTGCTGAGTTTGGATGCAGTGTTCTGTATATGACTGTTAGGTCTAACTCATTTATCATATTGCTTAAGTCCTCTGTTTCCTTGTTGATTTTCTGCCTAGTTGTTCTATCTAATGATGTGAGTGGGGTGTTGAAGTCTCCAATAATTATTGTAGAGGTGTCTATTTCTCCCTTCAGTTTTGCCAGAGTTTGTCACATGTATTTTGGGACACCCTGTTTAGGTGCATAAATATTTATGATTGTTATATCTTCCTGGTGGGTTGTCCCTTTTATTAATATATAATGGCCTTCTGTATCTCATAATTCTTTGCATTTAAAGTCTGTTTTGTTTGATATTAGTACAGCTACCCCTGATCTTTTCTGGTTACTATTCTCATGGAGTATCTTTTTCCAACTTTTCACTTTCAGCCAGTTTGTGTCCCTGTGTCTAAGATGAGTTTCTTATAAACAGCATATAGATGGCTCATGTTTTTTTTTTTTATCCATTCTGTCAGCCTGTACATTTTGATTGGGGAGTTTAATCCATTTACATTCAATGATATTATTGCAAATGCACTATTTACTTCCTCCATTTTATTCTTTGGTTTTCATATGTCGTATCTTATTTTTGTCTATCTTTTTACTCTTTTGCTTATCCTTTCTGCTATTCTTTCTTCTATACTCTCCTCCAAGCCTGTCTCTCCTGTTTTTTATCTATCAGGTTCTAAGGCTTCCTTTAATATAACCTGTAAATGTGGATTATTTTTTGCAAATTCTCTTGGTTTCAGTTTGTTTGTGAATATGTTATAATCGCCTTCACATTTGAAGGGCAAATTTTCAGGATAAAGAATTCTTGGCTGCCAGTTTTTTTCTTTCAGTATCCTAATTGTATCATACCACTGTCTTCTCACCTCCATGGTTTATGAAGAGAAATCTGCACTAAGTCTTACGGGACATCCCTTGTACAGGATGGTTTGGTTCTCCCTTGCTGCTCTGAGAATTTTCTCTTTATCTTTGACATATGACCTTTTGAGTAGTTTGTGTCTTGGAGTAGGTCTATTCAGATTTATTCTGATTGGGGTACAGTGTGCTTCTTGGACTTGTAAGTTCATTTCTTTCATAAGAGTTGGGAATTTTTCACCTATTATTTCCTTAAATACTCTTTCTCCCCCTTTTCCCTTCTCTTCTTCTGGAACTCCCATCTCATGTATGTTTTTCCATTTTGTGTTTTCATTCAATTCTCTGAGCCCCTGCTCAATTTTTTCCATTCTTTTCTCTCTTCAATTTTAGGTGTTCTGTCTTTGGTATCACTTATTATTTCTTATGTCATTTTGAGTCTGCTGTTGTATGCTTCAAATGTGTTTTTAATCTCACCTATTGTGTCTTTCATTCCCATGAGCTCTGTAACTTTTCTGTTCAGGACTTTAAATTCTTCTTTGTGCTCACTAAATATCTTCTTGATGTAATTTATCTCTTTAACAATGTTGTCTTTCAACTTATCAATTTGATTTTGGAAATTTGTGTGCACCTTGTTGATTAGTTCTCTCAAAATCTTCATCTCTTCTGGGGCTTCACTATATTCCTTTTCTTGGGTGATGTCTTGTATTTTCTTAGTATGGCTTATAATTATTTGCTGATATTTAGGCATCTGATTAGGATGTAGTTTACTCAGATGCTCAATTTCTTTTTCTTTTGCAGGGATTTAGTGACAGAAGGCTGTGTGTTACCACTGCTCTTTGATTCTTGGCTCAACATGGATTTTTAGGATTGTCCTGCTGGTTGCTCAAAACTGGACACTGGACCCAGTAATTGGATGTAGAATTGCTTCCTAGGGCCTTGGAGAGGGAGGCTATAGATACCAGAGAAAGCCTCTCCTTATTTTTAATTTTCTTGTGTGCACTTCATTGGTCTGCCAGCAGATGGTTCTCTTTGGCAGCTCTCAGTTCAATGCCTGGTCAGAGTGTATTTCTTGCAACACAAACCAGATCAATGTGATAGAGCTTCCTGTCTGGAGGCTATGAGATTTGTAATTCAAGCTTTCTCTAAGACAGTTCTCCAACTTTCTCTAGCAGCCCTCTCCCTTTTCCTGGGTCAGAAATATTTCCACTCCCCTCTGAGTCTTCAACAATCAGTCCCTGTTAGTAGAGGAGGAGATTGGGAAGGTTGTATATCTTTGGCCCCTTGTGAGCTCCCAAGGCAAACAATGGCACAGCCTCATCCATCCTGGAAGGGCTCCTGGGATACAGTAGGCCAAATTTGTGAATGAAAAGCTGAGTCAGACTTAGGCTGTGTCACTCTCCCCTTTCCTGGGGCATTCACAACAATTAGTCCAAGGTAGAAGAGAGGGAGATTGTGAGGGTTGGATTTTCTCCAGTCTTTCACCAGCTCCCAGGGCAAACCACTGTGTGGTCCCACTTGCCCTGGAAGGGTTTGTGGGACACAGCAGACCAAATTCGTGGGTCAGAATCTGAGCCCAAATTATGTTGTGACCCTCTCACTCCCCTTTCCTGGGGTGGTAGATCCCTAGAGCCCCATTTGTCTGTAGTCACCGGCCCAGAGGCCCAAGAATTTTAAAGTGTCTTTAATGTGGGGGATGGTGCTGGCAGCAGCAGCTAGTGGTTTCAACTCACAGTTCTGTCATCATGATTTCCCTCCTTTGTCCCTCTTTCCTCTGGGTGGTTTCCAGCCTTTGTCTGGTGTCCTAAACCCTAGAAGATCTTTTTCTAGGCTGTTTCAGCCTGTACTGTAGCTATTTTCCTGGAGGGGAAGAGAGTCTTGTGTCTTTCTAGTCCACTATCTTCCTGCAAGTCCAGCATTTTATATCTGTACTACTAATTAAAGTTCATGATTTGGTTTTTTTAACTTTAAATTTTGTTTTTATTTTAAAAGTTCAATATTGGTTTTCTTTTTTTTTTTTCTTTTTTAACTTTACTTTGTACATTTAATAATTGACAATATAAACAATTAAAAACAAAAAAGAAAACACAGTTCAATAAAAACATACACTTAATGTTCATTGTTTGTGTAGTGTCATTCCATAAATTTATTTTAAAATTTATTGTTGCTATACAACCTAATATTTCCCTTTAATTGCATTAGATATACTTTTCAGTGATCTTTCTATTTTATTTTAAATAGTATTAAATGGGTCTGAATGAAAAGATATTGAGGTTAGAGAGTAGGTGTGCAATATCCAAACACTAATAACATGAATTATAAATGTAATGAGCACTCATTGTATGTTGAGGTAAACATTGTAGGGTACAGACATCAATCAGTTCATTTAACAACGTGTTGTGGGGAGATTATTGTTACTCAACATTCTATGACTGCACAGTTTCATCTTGGGGACAGAGACTATATTTCACATTTTTGCTTTTTATTACAGAAGTAGTGAGCTTACAAAACAATCATGCATAATGTACAGAATTCCCATATATCATCCCTCCACCAATACCTTACACTGTTGTAGAACATTTGTTATACATTATAAAAGAACATGGTCAGACTATTACTACTATGGTCCATAGCATACACTTGATACATTTTTCCATACCCCCATTAACACACTGTATTAGTATTGTACACTTTTTATACTTCATGAGAGAACACACTCATATTTGTGCTGTTAACCACAGCCCATCTTCCACCACAGGGGTCACTGTTATACAGTCCCATGCCTTGTATATTCTATCTGAAGTATATGCTCAGTGGCTCTCACTTTTATCACAGAGTTGTGCAGTCATTGCCCTAGTAAACCTCTCAACATTTTCCTTAGTCCAAAAGAAATTTTCACATAACCCTTTCTATCGATACTTAGTGTTGATATAGTGCCTTATTTCACTTTGATATAAGAATATTATGATATTGCTGTTAACTACACTCCATAAGTCACATTAATTGTATTTTTCCCATGCATCACTATATTCTTACCACCTTGTAATAGTGATGTACATTTGTTCTTGTTCATAGAAGGTCATTCTTTAATTAGTACTATTAACCACAATCCTCACCCATCTCTAGGTTCACTATGTTATTCTGTCCCAAGATTATTCTCTAGGTTTCTTACAATTGATAAATTTTTCATTACCATTAACTCTATCCATTTCCATAGAGACTATTTTTTTAAACTGTGTACTTAAAAGTGGATCATGACCTTTATAATGGGCATGTTTCTGTCTTTGTGATTTTGAAAGAAAAACAGGTGTGGGTAGTTTTGGTTGACATTTGTACAGCACACCTGGCCACAGCTTTTGTGAGAGAATATGTTTACTTAGCATCTGCTTGAGTCAGGAATAAGTCTGAACAAGTCATAGCTCCCCAGAGCTTATGATCTGCACTAAATACCATTACAGATCATTAAACGGTAATGAAGATATATAACTGCACACATATGCAGAGATGAGCATAGAAAATACACGATCATTGTCTAATTCTGTGAATTAATTCAGTGGTCAGGGTGAAGAAGGGAGAGAATTGTAGATTTTTGCAAATCAGTGTAAATCAAATAAATGTTAATTTTAAGTGAAGCAATATGATTTTCTACTAATTATATCATCACATTTTCTTGAGGTACTGTGGTTAGGGGTTGAACCCAGGATCTCATATGTAGGAAACCAGTGCTCAAACACTTGAGCTATATCAGCTCCCTTATCATCACATTATTTTAAATATCCTTTCATAGATGAATTAGTTTTCTAACTAATTTGAATTTAGAAGAGAATACAGCTATTTTCCAGATAATTAAATTTTCAGTAAACATACAAACTTGCCTATGATCAAATGAGCTCATTCCCTCATCCATTTGCTGTGGGTGTAAAATGCAAATTCATAGAATAGTGAAAGAAGTCATTTACTTTTTTCACAGTCTCAAACTGATTCTGATATAAAGCCAATTTAACTGCCACTGTACTACAATACCTGTTTAGTACTTAAATCTAAACTTCCTTGCTATTTTTCAACTGTGAATGAATTCTTTAATGCTTGGAAAATATTATGCTACTCTCAAGAATTTTTATGAGTTCAAAAATTAATTTATATTCACAAAATATACTCCACTGTTTTCATATGCATGTGAAACTTAGTTATTTAATAATTCTTAGTTTTACTTCTCATTCTGTACTTACACTCACTTTTTGTCCAAAATCAGTGACAACAATGAGAAATTGGAAACAAATGGAAATTCCATTCCTACTTAAGCTAAAAATATTCTGGAATGGTGATCCATAAATTAGTGGAAAATTGAACATACATATAGGAAAAGCAGGAAAGATGATGCAGAAGAAGTAGATCTCAGAATGACATCCACGTTCTCTTTTCTAAAAGGAATGCAAACATTCTGATTTCATAATCAAAACCCCTTCTTAAAAGTGTGATAGCATGATGAAAAGCCTGGAGTAGGAGACTCTTTTTGCCTTTATCTTGAGTATAAAAACAAATAGAATGGAGAAATGGGGATGTGATGCAGGAAAAAGAAGAAACTACTCATTACTTTGGGTAGGGGAGAATTAAAGACTAAATTATAAATATATGTTTTATATTCCTATAAAATAAAAGAAGTGTTTGCAAGCATATAGAATAAAGAGAGATTTCCTATACTGAGGTTGAAAGTACACCTTGCTGCAGAAACAGTACACTGCAGTTTGACTCAGCCATTCCACTAGTAAGTATTCACCCTGGAGCATATTGCACATATGCTAAAGGATTCATAAAATAGCCTGTATAAAAAGCATTTTTTGTAATACTGCTGTATGGCAAAATCTGAAAAAAAATAACCAAGGTTTTAGTAAAAGAATGGAGAAAGAGATTGTGGTAGAAGAAATTCTTTGAATACTATGCAACAATGGACATTACAAAATTATAGCCACTCGCACCACATGGAATAATCTTGCAAATCTAATCTTCAACAATAAGAAAAGCACAGAAGACATGAATCATAAATAAATTTCTGCATTTAGCAGAAAGGCTACAAAATAGTCAATATATATTTTTGGGATTTAAAAATATTCTTAACCTCTAAAGAATAGCCAGGAATTGATCATCACAAAATTAAAGATAGTAATTATGTCTGAGGCTGGGAAAGTGACCTAATGAGTTAGATGCTCTGAGAATGTTTCAAAGTTTTTGATATTGTTCCATTCATTGTGAACTAGTGAATGAGCTGGCATTTTTATATAAACATTATATATATATGTATATATCTTTTGCATAGTCACTAGAAATATGGCCTGTGCAACTGAGCAACTGTATTTTCTGTTTAATTTACTTTAAATTAAAACAGTACTCATCAAAATATAGGAGCTAGTGGCTATCACATTGGAAAGCAAAACTCTGTCATGTTTTATTTTTTGTAAATGTGAAAAAATGAAAATAAAATAGCCTTAATGTGGTACCAGTTGGACCTCTCCAAAGCCAACTTCTTCAAAGACTCAATGTACAGCAACTGCACCATGAGTGCCATGCTGGAGAAGAAGCTCCTCCTCCTGCCCCTAATCCTGGCCCTTGGGGCCTTCCTGAATCACCACAAAACAAGTTCAGTGTGGTTTGGGCATCAGCATCAGTTGAGCCCCTCCTGGGTCTGCTTTCTGTGCTTTTCCTCATTCAGATCCCTTCCTCCTCTCTTCCCTCTTTAGAGATTGGGGGAAGTAAAGGAATGGAGGGCTCCATCTCTCCAGCAGCTGAGGATGGGATTCTTGAACTGAGGGGAGCTGTGTTAGAAAGGAGAAATCAATTGACCTTTGTATATTGATCTTATACTTTGCTTTTTTTTATCTCTATGACTTCTCATTAAGGCAGTTGATAGTTCACTGAATTTCCTTTGAACTTGCAAATTTATGGCATTGAATATTGTGAAAATTTCAGACATTCAGAGGGGACCCTGGAGAAGGCACTTATCCACAGCATACTGTGAGCACCAAGTGTCCTGTGCAGCACACCATGACCAGGAGAACATGGCCAGCCTGCCATTTTTTGTCCCAAAGGAGTCTCAGACCTCTAGCAAAGACCTCCCTGTTAGGCCCTGTGGACTTCATCACTGCTTCCACTATGAGGACAAAATCTTCATCCCCAGGACTACAGGGGGAGACACCCTCATTCTGTGACAACTTGGGTAGTGTCCAGTGAACGAAAAGCTTCTGGTTGGCATTCCTGATGCTGAGGATGGACCTTTTCCATGGCTTCTCTGAGATGATTTTTTTCCTAAATATCATTTCTGAGATATTTTCCTTAAACCATTCATTTTCTGCACTGTTCCCATGTGCTTTATACCTTACTTTGTCATGGAATATTTTAACTAGACATGTAACTTTCCAATCAAGTCATACTTTACCAATCTTTTATCAATTCAGGATTATTTCAACTGAGAAATTCTGAGAGATTCAGAGAGAATAGAAAAGCATATGTAATTGTAACAATGAATACACAAAATGTTGCAACCTTGCAGTTGGTAACTTTGGGACAGTCTGGTCCCAGATTCACCATATTGAAGCCCAAGAAGAAAGAGGACATGGGTGCCTCCATTACATCCTTTTAATTTTTAATGGGCAATTTTTCCTCCAACATTTTGAACAATGTTAAAAGATGTAAGTGTAATTTAAAATAAAATATTATTTAAAATTTAAAGTTTTATACAGAACAAATACAGTATTTATTTTAATATTAATTTCTTGAATTCAGTGAAAAAGACCTTTTCAAAAATATCTTAAAATCTTACTGTTTTGCTTATCCCATTTTCAATTAGCCTAACTGCAATGTTTAACAATTTCTCATGAACCAGTAATGGTGTTAAAGTTTTCATTAATGTTAATTCCCTAAAGTGTCTTCTCCAGGCTCCCCTCCTTTAATGTTTTTCAGCAATGTTTGGTAGCTTTAAGTTATAAATCTTACAACTCCTTGGATAAAATTCTTCCTAAGTACTTTGTTCTTTTTGATGCTGTTGTAAAAGAAATTGTTTTATTAATTTCCTTTTCAGATTGTTGCTATGATATAAATTCAACAGATTTTTGTGCAGCTTTGCTGATGTTTATTAGCTCTAAAGTACTTTTGTGAATTCTTGAGGACGTTTTATATATAAATCATGTCATCTGTAAATAATGATAGTTTTCCTTTTTCTTTCCCAATTTGCATGCCTTTTTTGTCTTTTTCTTGCCTAATTGTTCTGGATAGAGCATCCAGGACAATGAAGAATGGCAGTGATGAAAGCAGGCTTATTTGCTTTGTTCCTGATCCTGTTGGGAAAGCTTTCAGTCTTACACCATTGAGTAAGATGCTAATTATGTATTTCTAATTTTGATTGATGGCTTCTGTTTTTAATCATGAAAGGGTATTAGAATTTGTCAAATGGTTTTTCTGTGACAATAAACATAAGAATAATTTTTCCTTTGTTGAATTAATGTTGTGTATTACTTTCCTTTTTCAATTGAATTTATTTTTAAATTATTTTTATTAGAGAAGTTTTAAATTTACACAAAAAGAATGCATAAACTACTGTGTTCCCATATCATTCTCACACAATCATTTTTCCTCTTATTAACACTTTGCAATAATGTAATACTTTTTTACAGTTGATGAAACAGAGTTATAATAATTATACTGTTAACTATAGTCCATGTTAACATTAGGGTCCACTGTGTTGAACAAATCTATGATTTAAAAATAATTCTGGTACAACCTAAAATTTGTAATTTGGAAGATTTGTTATTTGGAAAAATGGAATTTATCTTTTGATCCATGCCAAAAGTTTGGAGTTAGAAAGAGGAGACAAAGCCACAAGAGAAAAAAAAGTGTAACCTTAGGAATGGAGCACTAGGTTCAGGGCAAGGTAAAATTAAATGGGCCAGAACTTTGACTCTGGGCTGTCATCTTATTCATAAAAATTGTCACAGTGTTGCATGGGCACCAGTGATTTAATATTTGCCAAACCATGTACATTCTTCTTAGTGTTCAGTCTTTTAAAATTGATAGAAAGTTAATTTGTAAAAGATTTTATTATTTTTTCATTATAATGTCTGGGAAAATAAATGAGCCACAGTCCCAACATCTTAACACTGGCTTGTGCTACTCAATGTCTACCCTAAATCTTTTCATAAACACTTGAGTTTTGTTGAGTTGAGAGAGGAAGAACCTACTGATCCCAAGTGCTCTGTGAAACCTATTCAGTTATGCAGATGCTGTACATTGCCTCAAGATTTTTTCTGCTATTTTAATGTATAGTAAACCTATCACTTGTGTTTATTAGAAGGCACTCTATACCTTTTATAGATGAAGAAACTGAGATCTGTGAGGGAAATATTCAAACCATAGTCATAGTTAAAAAGTGGCAGATCTATTATTTCTTCCCTTATGATGAATCTGTAGATTTACTTGAAGTTGGAAAATACAGATTTAGTTATGAATTCTACAGGGCAGATGATATAAATAACATCTGAAAGTCATAATTGCCAGTTTGTTGGGAAATTTCAACAGATATGACACCATATCTCATGTGATATTTCTTTATAATGAGATTTCATTTTTTATATATGTGTGTTCCTGTAAGTGTATCTGAATGACAGATGCCAAGTTAGCACTGAGAACCATCTGACTGGAATCCTAAACACAATTTCAGTGTTCTATACATGCAAACCTTCCCTTCCTCATTGCTGTCATCCCAACCATCCTTCTCTGAACATTGGTATGGGTGGCCCTTTCTGAACTAGAACATCCATTATGTTTTATGAATCAGTGAACTTCAGAAATGTAGCTCTAGACTTCACCCAGCAAAAGTGGGTTTTGCTGTATTCATTCTGGAGAAAGTTATTAAGAAATGTCATGCTGGAGAACATCAATAATCTTCATGAGTGATTCTCTTAAATTATGTATTATTTATTTAAATGTTTATTTATTTGCTTGTTTATACCTAGCTTTTATTCAATTATGTATCTAGAACAGCCCCCCATTCTACAACTCAAATCTCTGCCCTGGTTTGTTCACATACAACAACCTGAAATAACTTTGAATCTTCTTTTAATCATATCACATTTTTCACACCAATGGAATGTAATATTTTTCCCTAAAATTCCATGTTTTTCTTGCTAATTAATCTCCAAAACACACAACTGCATTGATTACTCTATATTATACTAATAGATAAGTAAATGGATAAATAATCTCTAAATAATTATTATACTCTAGGGACAATATTGAAGTTTCTGGACACTGTAGTAAATTTACAGGCATGCTGTTGTATACTCTAAGAACACTTATGGCTATAAAATTAATGATAGCCAATAGGTCTAAGAAAGTATCATGAATGGCAGCCACTGTGTGTCACCTAAGAGTAAAATATAAACTTAGGTGCCAGAAGATTTTGACAGGTGAGGCCACCTCAGCATAGCTGTAACTTTTGGAAACTTCAAAAATAAGGCTTACCCTTGTAAGAACAGCTTGAACTCCACACATGAATGAATCACCTGGTAAATGATCCAGACTGAATGTGATATAGGAGAGGGAAAAGTCTCCTCCAATTTTGAGAATAGTCTCCTAATGGAGACACTCCCAGCCAGTTGGTTATATGACCCCTTGACTGTATCAGTGCCCATGTCATTGGCTTCCTCCTGATGTTAATCTTGTAAGAGCACTGCTTAAATAAACTGGCTTGAGCATCAGACAGTTCCTGAGATTCATCTTTGATATAGATCAAATGAAAAGTTAGACATTGTCCCTGGGGACCCATGACCCCTAAACACAATACATACCTTTTACCATGAGGATCTTATATTTTTTTGTGGAACTTAGTTTTTTTAAAATTCCTTTTATAAATAATATTTAAATACTGTGAAACATATTAATTTCTCCTTGTACTAAAAGACTGAGGAAATTACAGTCTTTAAACTTGGGCATGGACATGATCAACCAGACGTCTTTAATATTTTTCAACACAAGGTTACTTGCCATCACATTGCCAGTCAATATCCTGTGTTCAAATTGCACTTCCCTGTGCTGACATTGATATTACCTTATTTTTCTTATAACCTTTGGTCTTAGTTTCCTAAAAGCTGCCAGAATGTAATATATCAGAAATGGTTTGGTTTTTACAATGGGGATATATTAACATATAAGCTTACAGTTCTGAGGCTGAGAAAGTGTCCAAATCAAGGCATCAGGTGATGCTCTGAGTCTACTCACATGGCATGGCATAATAGCAGCATCTGCTGTCTCTCTTTTCTCCTCCAGGTTTAATTGCTTTCAGCTTCTGGTTTCCTGAAACTGTCTCTCTGCTCCTGTGGCTTTCTCTCTCCAGGGTTCCATTGATTTCACCTTCTGGTCTTTGGGATTTTCTCTCTCAGCTTCTGAGGGTTATTCTCTGTCTCTGTGGTTCTCTTTCACCATAGTAATCCCATTTATACAGGACTCCAGTAAGAGGATTAAGAACCACCCTTGGTCACACACTATTGAAGTAATCTAATCAAAGACTCAACTGAGACAATCTAATCAAAAGATCCCACTTGCAATAGTTTTGCACCCCCAGGGTGGAATAATTTTAAGGACATGATATTTTCTGGGGCCCACAAAAGTCTCAATCAGGATGGGTCTTAATCCATCCTTTTATTGGAAACTTTTATAAGCAGAATGAAATTCAGAAAGACAGAGAAAGCCACAAAAAGCAAGAATTTGAAATCCACTGGCATCCAGAGGAGAAGGAAGGAAAGGAAGAGACCAGGGTTGCCACTATGTGCCTTTCCATTTGACAAGCTTAGGACCAAAGAACATCAGCCACCAGTCCCAGAACACCAATCTTCAGGGAGAAAGCATCATCTTGATGCCTTGATTCAAATTTTCTTTTAGTGTCAAAACTGTAAACTAACAAATTCCCCTTGTTTAACTCAACTTATTTCATAGTATTTGCTTGAGCAGCCTATACAACTAGAACACAATGTATAGCCACCCTCAGAGCTGGCCCACAGTAATCTAAATTAGCTGAACAGAATCAGTGATCAGCTTCTGGACTTTATACCCAAGGATTATGGGAATTAGATCTTTATATCTCAACCTGGTACCAGCTGTCTACATTAGAGCTTGAGATGTGGACAACACTGCTGCACGCAGTCTCTTGGATAGAGAATGGGAGCCACTACACAGAGTGAAACTCACAAGTATTTACTGCAATTTACCAGCCTCATCCTCCCCACTCCCACTCTTACCTGGATGTTGAATACTGTTCTACTAGGTTCTGGAGTTTCAAAATAGTTGATTCAGACACTTAGTGCCAGTTCAGTAGCTGTTCTTATGCAGGAACTAATCCTTGGAGCTTCCTACTTCATTGCCTTCCCACAACCCTTATGTATTTTAGTTGTATTAATTTAAAGTTTACAGTATTAATCTGCCAAAGGGCTGTCAATGCCAAGTACCAGAAATCTGTTTTAAAGGAGTATTTATTTGGTATGGTTAGGCAAGATGGCACTGGTGTAAGTGGATGCTCACCATCTCTCTCACAAAAGATGACTGATTGGGAACAAGAGCCTGCCTGAGTGAGCTGTTCTGGGAGCCCACAGAGTGGGAGACTTTGGGACATTGATCTGGAGGGAGCTGGACAAGGAGATAGATTGCTCAAGATAAAACCATGATTTTTTAGCCCTGTGCCTGGAAATCACAGTTTTCTAAGCCCCACCCTCAGGACAAAGGGCCAGAGTGAGCCCCAACACCTGCTGGCTACCCAACAAGAGGGAGTATTCTCTGAGAGTGGGAGGGCTTTAGCAATGGGCATAGAGGGGTTTCCTTTCTGTGGGTTTGGTTGCCTGGAGCACCTTTGTGCATTGGGGAGTTCACCAGCTGGCTCAAGGTGGCACCAGGCAGAGGGGAGAGAAAAATCTGCTGAGGAAGGTGATTTACCTAACTGCCCTGGGATACAGAGGCTTGGCCTGAGACAGGGTAGAGTCAGCCAATTTAATAGTTCTACACTGAGGACTATCAGAATTTCAACTCCCCTAAGGGAGTCAGGAAGTGGGAAGTGCTGAATAAGTTTCCAAGAGCCTATTTAGGGTCTTCTGGGAGAAGGGGGTGTCTGTAAGAGGGTTGAGAATCATTTCTGTGCTGTCAACTCAATCATCAGGTTCCCATTTGAATTTCAAAAGGGAACTCAACCAGACTAGATTGGGAGAGGGGATCTACTCTCACAGCCTGCTGAATTCTGCTGCCCTAGGAGAGTCAAACCTGCCTGAGGGAAAGTGATTGAATAGCTTCCTGAAGAGCTTACTGACCCAATTAGAAAGGTAGCTCAGTGGAGGAGCTTTGACCTTATACTAGGTCATTCCTGGCTCCTCTAAGAGTAGCAATCCACTGGGATATCAAACATCCAGTTGATACTCTAGGACTGGGAAAATATATTTTTGTACTAGCTTCTTCTGAGTCCTTTATTTTTCCAAAAGAAAGAGGTTACTTAAAAAAAAATATTTAACATAGTTTACTCACTAAAACCCACCTCAAAACCTGCAGACAGAAGCCTGCAGGGTAACTGATTGATGCACACAGGCAGCCTGAGAAACTCCACAAGGGCCCAAGAAGGAATAATGTTCTTCCTCAGCTTTGTTTGACTGCTTGCTTGTGTGTTTGTTTGGTTTTTTTTTGTTGTTGTTTCTTGTTTTTCTTCCTCTTTCCTCCCCTCCCCCACCTTTTTTAAAATTATGTGTTGCTAGCTTGTTTCTTCTTTGCTGTGCTTCCTCATTCTTGATTTCCCATTTTCTGTGTATACTGATTTTCTCTACCAGTGCTATCTCTTTTCCTTCCTTCATCTTTCTAACTTCTGCTTTCTATTGTGGTTCTTACATTCCAGCTTTCTTTATTTAGTCCTCAACTTTTCTGGTTTTGATTTCTATCCTGTATATTCTGTTTCCTTTTTATTTATTAACTTTTTTCTTTCTGTCCTTTCTTCTCTCTTTCTTTCTTTCCTCATCATTCTGGCCTTTTAAAACTTTCTATATATTTTTATCTATTTGGTTTCTCATTTCATTGTAGATACTCCACCTCTTTATTCCTATTACTCTACACTGCTTCCATGAGTTAAATATTCATTTTACTAAGTCTTATATGGCCCCTCTTCTAACTATTATTATTATTATTACAATTATCTTTTTTCTTTTTTTACCTCATTCACTTTCTCTGGCCCTAATCTTTTTCCTTCAAGGGAACATAGGAAAAAGCAAGGAAATAGAACAAGAAGTACAAAGTGTCAAAGAGAAAATTAACACACCCAAAACCAGCAACTAAATAAAACTTCAGAGAAGAGAGAAGCTAATCAACTGATTAAACTTATCAAGACAAAAAACGACCTGAGGGCAACAAAAAATTACAAACCAAACTAAGAAATAGGAAAACATGATTAATCCAATGAACAAACTAAAAACCAATAAGAGATGCAGAACACCAAACAAGTAATCAAAACTGTCCAAACAAATATCATGGACCAACTTAATGAAGTGAAGAAAGTGATTAAGGATATTAAGAAGACACTGGGAAAACATACTGAAGATAATGTAAGCCTACATAAAAAAATAACAGATATAATGGTGATGAATGGCACAATTCAAAAAAATCAAAAAGACACTGGAATCACATAACATTTCAACAGGCAAAAGAATTAGTCATCTGGAAGACAGTACATCTGAAATCAAACAGTAGTACAGATAGATAAAAAGTTAGGAAAAACTCAACAGGGACTTAGGGATTTAAATGACAACACAAAAATGCACAAACATATGCATTATAAGAATCCCAGAGGGAGAAGAGAAGGGAAAGGGAACAGAGGGAATGATGAAGGAAATAATAGCTCAAAACTTCCTAAACCTATTGAAGGAGATGGACATACATGTCCAGGAAACACAGAACACCTCAAACCATATAAATCCCAACAGGCCTACTCCAAGACATATACTTGTCAAAATGTCCAATGCTCAAGACAAAGAGAAAATACTCAAGGCAGCAAGAGAAAAGAGAACCATCACATACAAGGGAAACTCAATAAGATTAAGTGCTGATTTCTCATCTGAAACCATGGAGGCAAGAAGACAGTGGTTTGACATAGTCAAGGTACTAAACAAAAAAAACTTTCAGCCATGAATTCTCTATCCAGCAAAGCTGGCATTGAAAAATGGTGGAGAATTCAAAATATTCACAGATAAACAGAAATTAAGAGAATATGCCAATAAGAAACCTACCCTTCAAGAAATACTAAAGGAAGTTCTGCAGGTTGAAAGGAAAAACAGGAGAAAGAGAGTTGGAGGAGAGTGTAAGAACAACTAAAAAGACAAAAAGGGAAATAAAAACAACATATGACATACATAAAACCCCCAAAATACAGCAGATGTAAGAAACTTCTTGAGAGTTATAACTGAATATTAATGGATTAAACTCACCAGTCAAGAGACACAGATTGGCAGAATGGATAAAGAAAAATGACCCATCTATATGTTGTCTACAAGAAACCTAGCTTAGACTCAGGGATTCAAGAAGGCTGAAAGTGAATGGATGGAAAACAATTTTACAAGCAAACAATAACCAAAAAAGTCTAATATCAGACAAAATAGACTTTAAATGCAAAACCACTGTAAGAGACAAATACAGACACTATATATTAGTAAAAGAGGTAACCTTTCAAAAAGAAAGAACAATCATAAACATTTATGCACCTAATCAGGGCACCTCAAAATAAATGAGGTAAACACGGGAAAGACTAAGTGCAGAAATAGATGCCTCTACAATTATAGTGGGGAACTTTAATACACCATTATCACCATTAAAAAGAACATCTCAACAGAGCATCAATAAAGAAACAAAGACCTTGAATAATATATTAGAGGATCTGGAACTAATAGACATATACAGAACATTACACCCAAATTCAGCAGGATATGCATTCCTCTCAAGTACTTGCTCAAACACTGAGGCAAGAAAAAGATATAACAGGCATTCAAATTGGAAAGGTAATAGTAAAAACAACCACTATTTGCAGACAACATGATCCTATACATAGAAAGCCCTAAGAAATCTACAACAAAGCATCCAGAACTTATAAATGAGTTCAGTAAAGTTGCAGGTTATAAGATCAATGCTCAAAAATCAATAGTGTTTCTGTACACCAATAACGAGCAATGTGAGGAGGAAATCAAGAAAAAAATACCATTTACAACACAAACTAAAAATATCAAATTCCTCAGAATAAATTTGACTAAAGATGTAAAGGACTTGTATACAGAAAACTAACAACACTGTAAATGGAAATCAAAATAAATAAATGGAAGACCATTCCCTGTTCATGGATAGGAAGAATAAACATCATTAAAAAGTCTACCTTACCCAAACTAACCTATAGATTTAATGCAATCCCAAATCAACACAGCATTTTTTTAATGAAGTGGAAAAACTAACTACATCTTATTTGGAAGGGTAAGAGGCCCTGATTCACCAAAGACATATTGAAAAAGAAAAGTGAAATTGGAGGTACCACACTACCTGACTTTAAAACATACTATTAAGCTACAGTGGTCAAAACTGCATTGTATTGACACAAGGATAGACAAACTGACCAATGGAAATGAACTGAGAGTTCTTATATATGTCTTGCATATACAGTCATCTGATATTCAACAAGGCCACCAAGCCCATTGGGAGAGAATGGCCTCTTCAACAAATGGTACTTGGAGAACTGGATATCCATATCCAAAAGAATGAAAGAGGAACACCACCTCACACCATATACAAAAATCAACTCAAGATGGATCCAAGATCTAAACATAAGAACCAAGACCATAAAAACCTTGGAAGATAACTCAGGGAAGCATCTTCAGGACCTTGTTATAGGAAATGGTTTCATGAACCTCACGCCCAAAGCACGAGATGCAAAAGAAAAAATAGATAAATGGCATCTCCTCAAAATTAAGAGCTTTTGCACCTCAAAGGATGTTACCAAGAAAGTTAAAAGGGAGTCTACCCAATGGGAGAAATATTTTTCAACCATATATCTGATAGGAGCTTAATATCCTGCATATATAAAGAAATCCTGCACCTCGAACATAAAAAGACAAATAACCCGTTTTAAAAATGGGCAAGTGACCTGAAAAGACACTTCTCCAAGGAAGAAACACAAATGGCTTAAAAGCAAATGAAAAGATGTTCAACATCACTAGCTATTAGGGAAATGCAAATCAAAACTACAATGAGATACCATCTTACACCCCTTAGAATGGTTAAAAAAACACTGGGCTATAAGTATTGGAGAGGATGTGGAGGAATGGGAACACTCATCCATGTTGGTGGGAATGTAGAATGATCCAGCCATTGTGGAGGACAGTTTGGCAGTTCCTCAAAACACTAATTATAGAACTTCCATATGATCCAGCAATTCCACTGCTGGGTATATACCCAGAAGAATTGAAAGCAAAGGCATGAACAGATGTAGACACACCAATGTTCATAGCGGCATTATTCACTATTGCCAAAAGTTAGAATCAACCCAGGTGTCCAACAATCACAGGTATGTGGTTGAAAGTAAAAAGTTGGGAATGCTTTTGTGGCAATATGACAGGAAAGGGATTCTGGTCTGGGGTGTTGGATGGGGGCGGCATTCGGGATGGGGCGCATCTGGAGCAGGTTTCTGGGGAGTTTGTGAATGATCATTCTGTCATGATGTGTTGAGTCAGTGGGTGGAGAGCCACATAATGAGCAGGAGGGAGTTGGGTCCCCAACCTCTGGAGGACTGATTTGTTGAGAAGTGGACAGGTTGGAGTCTCTCAATAGCAAGGGCAGTTTCTAATGGGGGAGGTCAGACCAGTGTGTCAAGACCTCAGTCTTGTTGCATGTAACTATGAAACTTGTCATCCGAGTCAAGCCAGGGGGTTGCCATGGGCCCTGGGGGTATGAGGAGGGTGGAATAGAAGAGATCAAACAGGGCATATTTAGTGGTCATTGGAATTGTTCTGCATGGCCTTGCAGTGATGGACATAGGACATGGTAAATATCTTCAAAATTTATAAAAGTGTATGGTCTAAAATGTAAACCATATTGTAAACCATTGACCATGTTTAGTAGCTATGTTTCACTCTTTGTATATCAGTTATAACAAAGCTACCATCCACATGTAAAAATGTATGGGGGGAGGAAAGGGGGAGGGTGTTGGGTATATGAGAGTCTCCTGTTTTCTGTGTGTGACTTTGCTGTGACCCAAAATTTCTTTGAAAACAAAATGATAAACAGTGAGACACTGGGGAATGAGTGGGCAAAGGTGCCACAGAACAGACAGGACACTAGATATTGCAGTGATGAAAGGCAAAATGTCAAAAAATATTTTTTAATTTTTAAAAATATTTTTCATTTTTTTATATCCCAATCTTTTATATTTATTTTGTTTTTAATTTTTTTAAAAAGTTGTGTATTTTATCCCTTATATTCAAACTCATCATTATTATTTCATTCTTTTATTATTGCATTTGGCCATTGTAATGGCTTCATTTTTGAAGAAGTTTTGGATCACAGAAAGATTACAACTGGGGTTGGGGAGTATCATTGGTGTGGAGTATCAGGGATGGGGGATGCATGGGAGGAAGTTCACCTGAGCATACATATAAGGTATATAAAAATGTACAAATGCTCACTGGGCATTGTCACAGTGGGTTGAGACCCACACAATAAATGAAAGAATACTGAATTACCATCCTAGAGAGCTCAGCCACATTCTCTAAGGGAGCAGCAATAGTCCTCCAAGTGCAGGGGCAGTGACTGGTGAAGGAGGGTGATCCACTGATGGGCCCTTGATATTGATGATTAACTTTACGAGTCTTTGCTCTTGAAATTGAAACTTAGCCTATTGTTATGGGGTGCCTAAGGGTTGCCTCCTGAGAGCCTCCTTGTTGCTCAAATGTGGCCTCTCTCTAAGCCAAACTCAGCATATGAATACATTACCTTCCCCTCAGCATGGAACATGTTTCCCGGGGATAAGCTTCCCTGGCACTGAGGGATTGCTACCAAGCACCAACTAGCAATGCATCTGGAAAAAGATCTCAAATAAAAGAGGGAAAATGTACAGAAAATGAGTGTATATGACTAAGAGACTTCAAAGTGAGTTGGGAGGTCATCCCAGAAATAATGCTTATGCATATCTCAGCAGGATTTCATAGACTTCCAAAGTGGATACTACTCCAAATAGTGGGGCTCCTGAGGGCTCTGGAGGTGCCCAGGTTCCATGGCCAGGGTGGATGTCTCCAGAGTTTGGTGCCTTCCCAGTGGATCCTACTTTGGAGTTTGTGCTCTTGACAGTGACAGAGTTGGACTCAATTATGTCTTCCCTGCCCATGGCTCATCTGTCCCTTCTATTTAAACCTATACTTGGTGCTGGAGTTTGTAGGTGTACATATGGAAACTTGAATCTTTGGGCTGTCCATATGCCAGCTGGGCCCAGAACCTCAGTGGAGCTGCAACACCTACTCTACAGCTCATTGGACTCACCCAGGACAACTGGTGGGGAGATGATGATGAACAACAGCCATCCAGGGAATGAAGAGAGTCTGCAGCTGCAGGCAGGAGAGTCCCATCCATCTTCCTCATGGGATTTAAGCCCCCTTTCAATTGGAGGTGGAGTGAACATCACCTTCCCAGAATTCTCAGGATTGGGGGAAGAACTATAGACCAGATTGGAATTACTGGTATTCTACTATAGACATATTGTGATTCTACCAATGAAAGAAATTACAACATTGATGTGGAGCCAGTGGCCATTGGAGGCTCTGGGGGCAGGGAGAGGGAAAAGAGTTCTAATGCAGGTGCTTTCTTGGGACTTGCGAATCATCCTTAGTGACATTGCAATGAAAGATATAGGCCATTTTATACCATCACATAACATGTAGAACTGTGTGGAGAGAGTGTAGACTACAATGTGAACTATGGTCCATGCTTAATGGCAAAGCCCCAGGATGTGTTTATCAATTGCAATGAATATGCCACACTAATGAAGGATGTTTATGTGGGAAGTTGTGGGAGGAGTGGGAACTGGGGCATATGGGAATCCCTATATTTTTATGTAACATTTATGTAATGTAAGTATCTTTTAAAAAATTAAAAAAAATAAATACGTTGACAATTTTATTTTTTTTAAAGGAGTACTTATTTGGGGTAAAAGCTTACATTTACAAGGACCTAAGGAGTCCAAAACAAGGTTGCTTTCTCACCAAAGTCAGTTGCCATGTGTTGAAGCAGTATGGTTGCTGATCTCTGTGATGGTTCACCCTTCCCCTCTAGGCTTCCTTTCTCTCAGTTGCAGGTTGGCATAGGACTTGTCTCTCAGGGCTTACTCTCTCTCCTGGTATAGGGTCCATATCTTTCTAGGCCTTCTACATCAGTCTTGGCTCTCTACCCAAGGTCAGCTGCAAACTATCAGGTAAATGGTTCATCTCTCTCTGGGACTTCAGGATCAAAATGACAGAGATCTCTCTTCCTGTGTGTCTCCTTGAGTGTCCATTTATATCAGCCCACCAAGGTGGTGGGGACTCACCCTGACTTACATCTTACTGATGTAGCCCAATCAGAAGTCCTAAATTGATTTTATCAAGTGAACTTAATCAGAGACCCCTCACCAGATTTAATACAATCAAAGTGTATAACACCCAGAGGAATACAAACACAATCTTTATGTTTTTGGGATTCACAAACATAATCTCAAACTGTCACATTTAGATATGATGAAATGCACATCTTAAGTGATGAGTTCTAATAAAATGTACATCTATGTAACCCAAATCCCTTTCAAGTTATAGACCATTAACCTTCACTCATGATGTTCCCTCTTGGCAATTTCCAGTTAATCCCCATCTGTCTCCTGACTTTTTCCATAGTGAATATTTTTCACCTGTTCCAAAACTTCATATTAATGAAATCATATAGTATGTGTTTTCAGTAAGCCTTCTTTTACTTCTTTCACTTAGCATAAGGATGTTATGTGTATCCATAGTTTGTTCATTTTATTACTTAGTAATCTTCAATTGTGTGAATTACCTCAGATTGCTTATCCATTCTCCTTTAAATGAAAACTTTGTCTTTTCCTTCTTTTGGCTATTTATAAATATTTTAATGAATGTATTTGTAGATATCTTTTTGTGGGATTCTCACAGAAGTTGGGGACCAAATGCTTTCCATTATTTATTGGGAGCCAGAGATGAGAGGGAAAAACTCCCAATATTCACACAAGTCCCAGGAGATATAGTATTCTCTGATATCAGTGTTTTGTGCCACTGCTGTGGTTCTATTCCTGACTATGCCTTAGAGAAAGCTGGAATAGTTGAACATTACTAATCAATTTCTCTGGTTCATGTTTCTCTTTTGCAACATAGTGTTTAGTACTCAAATTCCTTTCAAGTGGAGAAAGTGGAACAATTATCCTATTTTACCTTTATCCTGGGCTCAGATTATGGGAAGACTGAAGAGAGGAGTGATTTATTATAAGGAATGGGCTCACAAGACTATGAGGTCTGGCTAGTCTGAACTCTGAAGGGCAGGCCACAAGTGGGAAACACCAATAAAGGGAATGCTGAATTTAAGTGAGAATTCCACAGGGGAAGCTGACTAGCTGAACATGAGGAGAAACTTTTCTTTCTGATATCTGAAATTGTAAATTCTGGCTGTTAAAAACCTCCAGTTGATTAGATGAGGAGACTTCCAATTTTGTTGGCTGTAGGTGCAATCAGTCTTAGATGCAATCAATAGATTATAGATGCAAAGCCCATCCAGAATATGCCCCCATAGCAGCAATCAGGCCAGTGCTTGCTTACCCCAAAACTGGACACCAAAACTCAGCCAAGATGACACATGAAATCAACCTTCACAAGTACTGATATTAAGACTGTATCAATTCAAACTAGATGGTTATAAATTTAGAATATTAAGTGTAATAAGTATCATAACTACAAAGAGCATAACCCAAAATACTCACAAAAGGAAATGAGAAGGGAATCAAAATGATTCAATACAGAAGATCAAATAAACACAATAAAGGTGGTACTGGAGGAAATGAGGGACACACATGGTATAAGACATATAAAAACAAATAGCTAAATGGCAGAAGGAGCACCTGCTTTTCCAGTAATTACAATTAAATGTAAATGAATTAAACTCTATCAAAAGACAGAGTTTGGCAGAATCTTTGTCCAAAACGATTATCTAATATTAAGTTGCCTAGAAGAGTAATTTTAAGTCCAAGTAAATAAATATGTTGAAAATGGAAAGATGGAAATATATTGCATGTGAACAGCTGAGGTGAGTATACAAATATCAGGCCAAATATAATTTAAGATAAAAACTTTTACAAGAGATGAAGGACATAATATGTAAATAAAATATAGAATATAGAATATATTGTCCAAGAATATAGAAAAATTACTAATAGAGATGCATCTAACAAGAGAGCCTCAAAACATATGAAGCAAATTTTGTCAGAACTTAAGGGAGAATTATACAATTCTACCATAATAATTAAAGACTTCAACTATTTTGATAATTGATAAAACATCTAGAGAGAAAACCAATAAGGACATAATGACTTGAACAACACTATAAATCAACTAGAGCCAATAGAAATATACAGGCAACTTTCTCCCATCAAAAGAAAAATGCACTTTCTTCAAAAGAACACATGTATCCTTCTCTAGGAAAGACCATTTGTTAGGGCACAAAAGAAATGTAGATTAATTTAGAAAGTTTGAGATTATACAAAGTATGTTATCTGGGCACAATGGAATAAAGCAAGAAATCAATTACAAGCAAAACAGAAAAAATCACAACTATTTGCAAATTAAACACTACACTTTTAAGCAACCAATGGATCAAATTAGAAATCACAAGAGAAATTATAAAATGTTTAGAGATGAATGAAAACAAAAACAAAATATATTCCAAGTTATGAGATGCAGTGAAGGCAGTTCTCAGATGGAAATTTATAGTTGTAAATACCCACCTTAAAAATGAATAAAGGTATCAAATAAATAACTTCTAAACTTGTGGCATTAGAAAAAAATGAGCAAACTAAAAATAAAAAGGGCCAATGAAAAAAATCTTAGTGATTAGAGTGGAGATAAATGAAATTGAGAAGAAAAAAACAATAGAGCAATTTAAAAAAGCCCCAAATTCATTCTTTGAAAAATCAATAAAATTGAAAAATTTAGTTAGACATACAAAGAAAAAATAGAGCAGATAGAAATAACTAAATCAAGTGGAAGTGGTAGAATCGCTACCTACATTTCAGAATGATTAGTTAATGAGATGAAATAGCCAAATTATTTAAAACACAAATGTCCTAGGTTAAACAAGAATAGAAATTTAACAACAGATCTTTAACAGAGATTCATTCCATAATTTTAAAAAATTCCCAACAAATAAAAGTCTATGATAAGTTGGGTTCACTGGTGAATTGTACCAAACATTCAGAGAAGAAGTAACAGAAATCCTGGCAGCCAGGTGTTGGAGGATGTGGGAAGTGGCAAGCGTGATGGGAAGCCGGGGCAGCCCGGGGGAGCAGGTTCGAGGTTGGCTCGGGCACGCACACACGCGGGCATAAGCGTGTGCACACGCCTGGGGATCAGGCGCCCACCAAGCTGGCTGAACCTGAGAGGACGGTGAGAGGAGGTGGAGGCGGCGCGAGCCTGGAGGTCAAAGGTGGTGGCAGATGACCCGACCACAGTTGCCGAGTTGGGGCCGCGCTGGGACTGTGGCTGCTGCCGCCTGAGGAAGGAAGGTGGGGACGCCTGTGCAGCACCAACCCTGAACGGTATGTAAAGGCCACCGGTGCCCTTCTCAGGAACAGGTACAGGGCAGGACCGGTTCAGGTGCCATGGCTTGCTCAGCTTGATCTGCCCCTCAAGGTAATCGCCAGGTGAGTGTGTGAATTGTGTGTTTCTGGGTAAAATTAAACAGAGATATTGTCATTTCTTTTGACCATCATGCATGGCACCTATTTTGGTTGTACTAATTTAAAATAGAGATTTTTCATTCACCTGGGTAATTGGTCTAAGGAATTTTTGCAGTGAGAAACCATGTCTTGCCTTCTTCATATGGAGATGTCATTGAATTTGAAAAGTCAAATACAATGACATTGTTCTCAGCATGTGGAGGGGCATTAGCTGGCTGACCCCCAGAGGCAGAAGTAAGATGAACAGAGCAGCCAGGTATAGTCAACTTCTTCTCTGCCTCTGCCTGTTGACTATTTCCTACCCAGAGATTAGCAACACCCATTTCCTGGGAGGCAAGTGGGTGGGGTGGGGGAAGGAAAATTGTGGCTCGGGGTGGGCTTCTGCAAGTTACCTTTTCTGTGTCTGCGTTCTCCTGTCCGTCAAGCAGGCATACCACCCATCTGCCAAGGTTGTTCTGGGGTAGCCCAGGCAAATGAAACCTCGCAAGGAACAGGTGCTCAGCAGCTGATGGTGGCCCTCCCACCCTGGGCCCCAGCCCCGCAGGCCCCCCCCTCATCCTCGGGCCTGGCCAGGCTGCGGCGCTTACCTTGAAGTCGTCCAGGCACCGCAGAAGCCTGGTGCCCTTGGGGTCCAGCTCCTTCAGCTTAAAGCAGCACCTAGAAGAGGTGGAGGCTGCCCTGCACGCACTCCAGCCTCTTCTTGCTCACCAGCCTGAAGCACAGGAACTTGAGGTCAGTCAGGTCTGTGCTTGCCAGGTTGGCTGACATTGAGTGCAGCAGCACCAAGAACGGGTCCATGGTGGCAGCCTGCGGGCAGTTGTCTCTGGGGGTCCAGTGGCCCTGCTATCCCTGGCATGGCCCTGTGACCCATGACCCCCACCCACCCAAGGACCGTGGACCAGTGTCCTGGGCCCATCACCAGAAGTGCCCAGTCACACCACCTATTATTTACTCTTAATTTTGAATCTCTTCTTTTGTTTCAGTTGTGACATTATGTCCCTTAACAGTTGCCCCGCGCCCAGTGTCCATTCTATCCTTTATCAATTTTATGGTTTGACTAAAAGGTGTACCATGATTTTTCTGTCATTTAGAGAATCAAACTCTCCTGGTCACGTTGATGGGTAAAGGTCCTAAATAGGTGCAATCAGAATGAGGCCAAGGATAGTAATAAGTGGGTGTGAGGTAACTCACTGGAATCATTTTCCTATTTTAAAGTAAATGAATTTGAGGACAGACTGATGTACAAAAGCTAATAGAGCTCAAAGGACAGTAGAAAAAAATACAACAGTTTTAGAGTGAACACTGATAATAACAAAATATATGTGTGTCATGAAATCTTGTATGACCTGAATAATGGAGAAAAGATCACAGATTACCTAAACTAACCACAATGGATTAACAGAGTATATACCTAAATTCTGCACAAAAATGAACTCAAGTGCATATTAAACTAAACATAAAATGAAAACATATGTACACTCTGCAAGAAAATATATGAGAAAAAAACTAGGTGAAACTGGATTGGAAATAAGATTTGGAGGGTCTTTTTGTTAATTTAATTTTAAAAATTAGAATAGTTGTAGGTTTACAGAAAATCATGTAACAAATACAGGTTTCCCTTATACCCCCTCTACTATTAACATTTTGCATTAATGTGGTACTTTGATGCAATTGATGAAAGAGTATTATAATGGTAGTACTAACAATACTGCATAGTTTACATTAGGGTGTATTTTTTCCCAATATACCACCCTATTATTAGAACCTTGCATTAGTGTGTACACGTATATGCCACATTTTGTTTATCCATTATTCAACTGATGGAAATTTGGGTTGCTACCATCTTCTGGCAATTGTGAAATCATCAATATGTAGATATCTGTTTGAGTCCTTGCTTTCAATATTGTTGGGTATATGCCTATTAGAGGGACCACCAGATCATATGGTAATTCTGTACTTAAAAAATGATTGGGACCAGACAAAAGAGATTCATTTGTTTTTTCCCTCTTGACAACCTCCATTGGCCTCAGTGAAAGTGAGTGTTGGCTGTGAACAATCCCAGCAAGTATTCTATTTGTTTGAAAACCCTTGTTTAAAGGATATAAATTGTAGGTCATTTGTAAATGACATGTCTAGGTAATAGTATCAGTGTCATTTTTCCACTATAATCTTAGTTGTGTGTGTGTGTATATATA
>JAQZBX010024047.1:0-30424 GCA_029593785.1 Cabassous unicinctus
TTTTTTTGGAGTGTAGCATACTTCCTCATGGGTCATAATTTATACTTCACCTTTGGGGCTTGTTGTGACTTTAGTCTAGTTAAAGGTTTGGAACAAAACAGGGGTGGTGGGGATGGCTAATGAGAAGCATTAAAAGTGTCTTGCAAGCATATTACCTCAGGGAATTCCATTGCAGTTTTATCTGCTTAAACAGGATTAATCTCTTCAGGAGAGGTTTGAATGGCAGGCTCTTTGTGGCAGGCTGGAGGTCAGGTGACCATTTCGTCAGGGCTGGTTGGAGATTGGGTGGCTTTCTCCTCAAGGTAGGTAAGAGGTTGGGTGGCTGTCTCTTCAGGGAAGATCATTAAAGATCTATCTGGCAATGTCTCAGCAGAATTTAAGGTTTCAGTGTATCCACTGTCATAATCATCAACCTGTATTTTTCCATCTCAGGATTTCACTCCTTTCCAATCAGTGCCCTCATTTTAACAGCAGACACCCTGGAAAGTTGAGATTTTAGTTTCTGTTGTAACTCTGCTACTTGCACAATGAGATTCTGGGTCTGTTTCAATTCTTCAGCTGCTTGAAACAAGATTTTCTTTCAGGGCACACATAGAAATTTTCACATCATTCATGCAGGACTTAAGTTGCAAATTTGAAGCCTTCAGTTTATCCTTTTCATTTGTAAGTGTACCCAGCATATGTAGGAACAAAAAGCCCACATCATTGTACCTTTTAATTCCACATAACTCTGTTGATATGTTAAAAACACTCTCACCCAGATCCTTGCCTCTTATAACATGGAAGTAGTAATATCCCGTGGTGATAGTTTGTGTATCTCTATTGTCACTCTATGCTATGAATGGTTTGTGGCCTCTTGATTATTGGGAACAGAGTCATTACGGCCTTTGAATCTAACCAGAGTAGAGAACCAATAGCAAACCTCAGAAGAAACTGAAAATCTTTTTAAGATTTTGTTTCTCATGAACTATTCCTTGTACTAAGCTGTATTACTTAGGGCTTTCTAGGGAAACAAAACTGACAAGAGATATCTGGAAATAGTATGAGATTTTATAAAATTGTGTCATACAGCTGTGGGGATACATGAGTCCAAATCTGTAGGGCAAGCTGCAAGCCAGGAGCTCCAATGAAGGCTATTGAAGAGCACCACAGGAGATGCTGGTTTTCTTAAATAGAGATGGGATTTCTCTATCTGAACACTGAAATCACTTCTTTTAAAGCTTTCAACTGATTGGTTGAGATGCCACTCATTGCTGAAGTCAATCTTCTAAGCTGATTGTATTAGATAGATGTAATCAGCCATAGATGCAATCAACTCATTTATGACTTAAGTCCATGAAATGTCTTTATATCACAAATAGCCCAGTGATTGCTTGACCAAACAACTGGGCACCATTATCTGGCCAAGCTGACACATTAACTTAACAATTAAATTGTAAAATATTTTAAAAATTAAAAGAAAACATAAAAGAAAATCTGCATGAATTAAGATAGGCAAAATTACCTTAGCTATGACACTAAAAGCACAATCCATGAAGGGAAAAAATGATAAAACATTAGACTTAATTTTTAAAAGTTCTATAAGAACCTTGTTTTCTATTGTCTTAACCCACCTAACCAAAGCTGTTAATGTGAGGTTGTATTGTGCATAACTCCCAGGAAAGTTTCCAGATGTATGAAAAAAACATTTCTAATAAAACATTTCTTTCCCCCCAAGAAAAAAAAAATCAGTGAGAGACAGTGAAAAGACCAGCTCTAGATTGGTAGAAAATATTTGTAAGTTACATATTTGATGGAGGCCTCTCATCCAGGCCATATAAAGAACACATAAAACTCAACAACAAGGAAATAAGCAGCACAATTTAAAAAAATTGACAGACACTTCACTAAGAAGTTAAAACTTGGGGAAAAAAGCTCCTGAAAAGATATTCAGCATTAGTAGCCATTAAGGAACTGCAAATTTAAACTAACTTGTAATACCATTGGTAAAATAAAGTATGATAACATTACTGAAGAGTATCAGACTTTAGGGCTGCAAAACAAGATAAGGGGATACAAGTGGGGCCAATTACAAGTTGTTTTGTTATTGTTCAGTTATAAGGTAAAGATTATGCAGGTTAGATGCATCAGCATCAAAGAAACAAAACATCTGGGTTATAGGTCAGTGAGTCACAGATACTGGTTTCTGGCTAGTTTAAAAGTTTAACCTACAACAAGGCTATGCTGCAATATATCAGAGGATTAGAAAGTGCTTAAAAAATAATTTAGTGGCCTAATACATATTTGTTATTTTATGTTCTGTTATAGTTTAAAATTCATATAGATATAGATTATTTCATATTTTCATAAAATTACAAATTTTTTCAAATATAATAATCATATTCAATTCATGCATATATAATTTCCTATGTTATTAAAAATAAACTTTTTTTCTCAATGCACAATTTATACATTTGAAAGTAGGTTGCAGAGGTCCTGACAGTTCATTCTCAACCATTTGAGATCTTATCTGCTTATCTGATGAGATTAGGACATTCTCCAAAAAAATTAAAATTTCATTCTCATAGCCAAGAAAGAAAGTCAACCATGATCTAACTATATTACAAGTGTTATAGGAACACATATGTATAATAGCACATATTATAAAATATTGCATATGTATCTGTATATTGTAAAATATGATAAATGATTAATAAAATTATAATACTATACTTTATAGTTATATAAATTATAATTCTTCTGTACAAAGGAGTATTGTCATAATAAGGCTGAAGAATGTTTCTCTATAAACGAATAATCTGTGTTTTACATAGCATATATTTAAATAAAAATAAAAAGCAAGGTGCAAAATATGTACATAGCAGTCCTTTCATATAAGAAGGAAAAATAAGAAAAAAAATGCATGTGCATATAACCTCACATGCACAGACACGTATTCATATATAAACATTTAATAATATTTATAATAATATCCACAGACACAACAAACAAAACCCAAGGATGTAATCTTGGGTAGGAACAGTGTGGGAGAGATGAGGATGCCAATTAAAAATCTGGCCACAGGTTTTTATATTTATGACAGTGTATATGTTCTCCATTTTTAAAAATAAAATTATACTTAGATGGATGAAGAAAACAGGTTCTAAAATTGAAAGCAAGGAGTGGATGTGGCTCAAGCAGTTGAGTGACTGCTTCCCAAATGGGAGGTTCCAGGTTTCTCCCCAGTGCCTCCTAAAATCAACAGAAAAAAAACCAAAGAAGCAAACAAATGAAAATACCAACTCAAGGGAGCTGATGTGGCTTAAGTGGTTGAGTGCCAGCTCCCACATACAAAGTCCGGGGTTCAATCCCTAACCCTGGTACCTAAAAAAAAAGAAAAAAAAAATTAAATGCAAACTAGAAAAAAAAACAGGAAAAGGAAATTAGCTGTATATTTTAATTGCTATGGTAGTCATAGAAAAAATATAACAGAATTAACTTCAGTGTGTTATAAGCATTATATGCTAAGGATATTAATTTGGTCACATATATTAAAAAATTTTAAAAAGTCTGAAAAATAATTAAGAATTTATTTGGTTAGAGATACTGGCACTAAAAGAGTAACTACAAAATTAATGGGTATTTATCATAGGCTGTAGAAAATGAATAAAAATAATGACATTTTTGGGAACCAGGATTTTCAATATGGGATATAGGAATGATAAAAATTAAAGGGGATGTAAGGAAGTCTACTTTTGAGGTATTTTATGTTTAATTGGAATTAGAGGAATTGGTGTGAAATCCTGTGTTCTAATATATATTTAAGCATAGCAGATTTAAACTAAAAATAATTAATTTTTTGATAATATACAAGGTCCTAGATAATCGATGCACTGTTAGAAAATTGTGTTAGAAGATGAATTTTAAAAGATCCAAAACCCATGCATTCTGTTCTTAACGATTGTAACAACACTGTCTTTCATGGTGCGTTGTGAATAGTATTAACAATATAAAAATATGTAGTAATACAATAACAATAGCGTTAAAGTTTAACTGTGTTTCATGAAAAATGAAAATTATAGCAATTGATTGTATAATCATATATTATAGGGAAAATATTTCATAGTACAGTAAAAATATCCTAATGACATCAATTTATAATTTATTTTTTTCTGGCAATAAAATTCCTGGAAAAAAAATTTGCTATATCTTACTCAAGTAATTAAAAGCAACAAATATGTCACACTTTTACAATTTAGGTTTCTTTTGCAACATATTAAACTGATTATTTATAAAATGAGTACCCATTGTTAGGTTGGTAGTATTCGGTTTTATCAAGAACAGAATCATATTCCCTCTAGAGTCTTAATTGCTGCTTTTCCTAAGGGGAAAGGAGGCAATACAAATTATAGAATAATTTCTCATATGAACACACTATTTAAGTGAGATGTCTGTTTTTCTTTACTAATGCATTTTTGTTGGCTGGATCACTTTACTTTCATCTTGTTGAAACATTGTATTGATAATGAAACTTCTAAATCTAAGAAGCAAGAAAATTCTGTGCTTAGTTCTGGACTGTCTAAGGTAAAAATATTAAATGTTTGTAAAGACGTTACTATTGCATGGTGTAAAAATGTACACATATAAGGTATTTGTTGAAATTAAATATTAATTGGGTAAGATAAAGTGTATACTTTTTATATTAAAGTGGGTGGCTAAATAAATATATAGAAGTGGTTTCAGTCCTAAAAAAATGTGCTTATCTATGTAAGTGTGCCCAATAACTTTTATGTAAATTTTTATTGTATCTAAAGCATGTTTATGACCTGTGAATCTTGACTTATATTGCCTAGATACTTATAGTCAACAAGGACATTGCAAAGCATGGGAGAGAGACTACATTCTAGAACGGCACTTTCCATTCATCTAGTTTACCAGCTCTTGATCCATTGGGTAAAACAGGAAGGTTCTAAGAACTCTTTAGTAATGTATTTCGAGAGACAAATAGCCATTTTTAAAATTTCAATATTTTTTATTGAAGTATTAAGTAAATTATAAATTTTGAACTATCATAAGATCTTAGATCTATTTGTGATAAATTTTGCTTAATGAAATCATTTTCTTTCTCTATATAGTAGAAACTTGAAGTAACTATTTGTTAGAGGGAGAAGCTTCATATATGGTGTGTTTGCCCTTTACCATATGTAAAAGTGTGAGGCATAGAATAATACAAGAAAGTTTACTTTTTCATTAATTTCCAATGTAAGTCTAATCCTAGCCACATGCCCCTTGCTTTGGATAATCTTTAGATAGTTGACTGTTCATTACTATTTAAAAAGATGACTTCAACATGTATAATTCTTTTATTTGTATCCTTAGTTACACCTAGTAATCTCACACAGTAGGTCGGGAGATTGAACTTTACAAGGAAGTTTTGCTTCTATGGCAAATAACTATCAACCCATTGGGTTAATAAGCAAGATTAGAGAATCTTTTCCTGAGCAATATATTATTTCTTAAAAATCACCGAAATTTTTCTAATTACATGGGATTTCTTATGTTTGCTTATAAAGGAGGTGTTTGTTAAACAACTTCCCTCACGAGAACAAATTCTGTTGTTTTTTGTGACAAAAAGTTTGAACTAAGAAATTTATACATTCAAAGGGAAATTTAGGAAAAATGTAATTTCTTGAGGCTATACATTGATCATATAGCCCGATGTAGAAACCACCTGCTCTTTTTCTCAAGAGGTTACTGACATATTTCTCATGACCCATGTTTAGAAAAATTAAATCAAATTAGTAAGTGTGAACATAAATGAAAATAAGTACATAACATAAGTTAATATTTACTGTCTCAAAATAATAATGTTTCTTGTTAAAAAAGTGCCCTTAATTTAATATATTCACTATTACTTTTTCAAAGTACTAAAATATATAATACTTAGTAGAATCTTAAACATTTGTCAAGTTGAGAATTAATGCTGTAGATGTTCTTTTGCGTAAATCTTTCTTTATTCAGTCATTTAACAAACATTTATTTATTGAATAATGTTATCTAAGCATTTTGTGCTTAATATAATAATTTTCTTTAAAAACTTTCACTATTTAGACAATATCATTGAAATGAGTTCTTTGAAGTAGGACACAAAGCAGGTACTGTTTAAGGAAAGGAAAGGATAACAATAGTAACAGCGCTGCTAAGGAAAGAATAATAACATCTTTCAAAGAATCTCAGCAATTCTTATTTAAATCTTTCTAGTGGAAAAAAATTGGCAGAATATAATGATACCACTTTTTAAAACTGTTATATGTACTTTGCATTATTAATGTTATATATTTTATTTGAGTTAAAAATAATGAAGATTTTCTATCACGTAAAAGAAATGAGGGGTGGGTAGTCAAACAGAAGAACCATAGAAAATGACTAATTTTTTTTACTTCCTTGTTTTTTAATAATTATTTTTTTAAATTTTACATAAGCTTTAGATTACATAAATGTTACATAAAAAATATAGGGGATTCCAATATGCCCCAATCCCTCCCCCTCCCATGCTTTCCCACATTAACAACATCCTTCATTAGTGGGGTACATTTTTTACAATTGATATGCTAATGGTCATATATAAATGAAGGATCAACAGAAACATTGCTACTAACCATGGACTACAGTTTACACTTTGTCTTACACAATGTTGTAAATTATGACAAAATATACACTGGCCTGTATCTTTCACTGCAATGTCATGCAGGACAAATCCAATGTCCCAAAAATGGCCCCATGTTACACCTATTCTTCCCTCTCCCATCGCTCAGAACCTCTGGTGGCCAACTGCCTTAACATTAAATAGAAATTGACTTTTTCATTTTATTCAATAAGCCACTTTTTAGTTTGAATTTTCTATCATGCACAGTTTATTTTTTAAAAAGAGAACAAATTATTTTTCCCAAGTTTTTAGTACACCATCTCTGTTTGTGTGTGTGTATATGAGTATATCATGTATACCTCACTTAACAGCTATTTAATAACCATTCTGCACCTTATATCACATTTCTCAATAAATTTATTTGTATTCACCTTTTATGAAAAACTACCTCTAAAGCTCTCTTCTTGATTTTTTTTATTTCTTTATCCACACCAATTAGTTATTGTTATGTGAAAACACATGAATATAAAAAGAAAAGAATCATTTAAGGAACCATGTTTTGAATCTTTTTGTACATTATAATTTGAGCTCTAAATTATATGCCTATGGAGTTTAAATTGCTCTTTATATCTTCCTTTGTCTCTTTCTAATCATCCCTTTCTTCTATGCACCATTCCTTTTTGACACACATATAAATATGATATTTTCTATGTGAAAAAATGAAAATCAAAGCAATCTAAACAGAAAAAAAAGGAAATTAGTTTTTAAAGTGACAGAAAAATATCTACATAAGTATCAATTTGCAGACATTCTATTAAATTAAGGTATTTTTGTAAATTATAAACATTCTGATGTTGTGGGCTATTAAGGTGTAATGAAATGTAATTAGAAAATAAAACAAGTGTAAATAAGATCAATATGTGCTATTACATATGAGTTACAAACCCCATATTGTAAATTACGTATGTTTTAAGGGGAAAGGGAATTTAATATATATGCAAATATATCTATTTTCTGTTGGGGTCACGTGTAGGTATTATCAATCAGGTTTTCTTTACATTATATAGGCTAAATTTAATTCACATTAAAAACATTTAATTTGTATTAATGTATGCTTTTTGAGAATGTAATATGCTAATGGTCATATATAAATGAAGGATCAACAGAAGTTTCTTGTTATGGAACTGAGCCTGAATATTCCAAGAAATATAAATTCATTGGATGTTTTATCAATAATTCTAATTATTGAACTATATAACTAAGATAAGGTTAACACAATTCATCAACCACAACCAAACTAAATTCCAAGTGTTTTTCATCACTAGGCTCTAAGTTTTTTTTAGCTTAAACACTGTTGGTTTCATTTTTTCCAGAAAGAAACTCATGGAAAGAAGAGATGGACGTCGACAATATTACCACTATCAATGAGTTTAGACTCGTAGGGCTTTCTGATCTCCCTGAGGTGCACTATCCTCTATTTGTGCTTTTTGCTCTCATCTATCAGTTCACCTTGGTGGGAAACGGTGCCATTCTCCTTGCCATTGCGACTGAGAAAAAGCTCCACACACCTATGTATTACTTCTTGGGAAATCTGTCCCTCTTAGACATATTCTTCCCGTCGGCTACCTTTCCCAAGATGCATGAGAACCTCCTGATTGAAAAGCAAAGCATTTTTTTTGTTGGGTGTGCTTTGCAGCTTTATTTTTTGGTGGCCTTGGCAGGGACCAAGGGCTTCCTTCTTGCCATCATGGCTTATGACCAGTACGTAGCCATATGTTTCCCCCTTCGCTATACCCTCATCATGACCAAGGTATGCTGTGCCCAGCTGACGACTCGAACCTGGACAGCAGGGTTTCTAAACTCCCTCCTGCATATGATATTCATGTTCTGCCTTTCTGTAAATCCTATCGGGTTAACCAGTATCACTGTGACATCCCACAATTAGTGTCGCTCTCCTCTTCTTCTACATATGTGGCAGAAATGCTTGTTTTCATGGTAGGAGGCATCTTAGGGATCAGTACTTTTCTGATCACCTTTAATTCTTATATCTATATCATATCTGGCATCCTAAAGATCCAGTCAGCAGAAGGGAAGCGCAAAGGCTTCTCCACATGTGTTTCCCACCTGTTTGTGATCTGCCTGTTTTATGGGACAGCAACATTTACCTATGTCCACCCTTCCTCCAGTCAACACACCCCAGCAAGAGACAGGCTCATCTCAATGCTGTATGGGTTTATCACCCCAATGTTGAACCCCATCATTTACAGTTTGAGAAACAAAGAGGTTAAAGGAGCCCTCAGAAAGATAAATGTCACAAAACATACAGCTCATATAAAATTTACAAAATTCTTAATTAGCACTCTAAGATGACTTAATTGGAATAATTGTAAGAATTAATAGAATAACTCTATATAGATATTTATCTAAGTAAGATATACCTTATGTATTTATACAAATTTATAGCCTTCCCCCTACATATGTACATAATACTACAGTTATGACTTACATATATCTGGATTTATCTCTATCTTTTGGTTAAAAAAAGTTATCATCCAAAAATGGACATATTTGAGAATAAAAGAGAGAACTATTAATAATTTCACTGTTATAAGTGTTATATAAACTGGGCCTGCCTTAAGAAATTTGGATCTATGTCACTGTATCTTTGTCCAAAGCTATATCCATATCCACCTATCACTCTATAACAAGCATGGCATTTGTTAAATGAAATCCATAAAATTGAGTAACAATGTAAAACTGAACCAATTACTCAATTTAGATACCTGAAATTCAAATATTTATTCAATATTTAATCCATAATTTGAGCAAACTGAATGTTGTATCAGTTTCATATCTGCATTACACCAACTACTATGAAACTTAAATTTTGTTTGTCAGAATCAGTGTGTTTCTTACTAAGTGTGATGTGAATTTGCCTTGATTTGACCAACAATGAAAGAGTTTGTATGAAAATGTTAAAAAAAAAAAAAGTGTAGCATTGTCTATGCTTATTGAACCACAGATTTTTAGTATAAAAATAATTTTTATAGAATAATAAGGTTAATGAAATCGTGGTAATTCTAATTTATTCTTTCTAAGTAAGAAAAAATGTCTTTGAATTACAAGTGAAAGGGTGGTATTTTTCTCTGATTCCATGTTGAATTGTTTGGGGAGTACTGCTGAATATGAGATCTTAAAAGCAACATATGTTTAAGCCAAATGAGATTTGTAGATGGCATGTTTTCCTTGGTCTTGGATACATGTGATAATATAAATCTAGAGATGGTAGTACTTCGATGATGGAATTATATTTTTCTTGAAGATCCCCTGATTTGCTGACTTTATAAAGTAGAGGGGATCAATAAATCTATACCTCTCTCTTCACTAAAAGAAATAGTATTATGAGAGAAGCTGACCAAGTTACTTGACAGTTAGGCTGTGAATAACTTTTCATGGGATACGGCTGAGACTTTAGCAGCAATGCAAATGGAAATTCCAGCTTAAAATAAGTTCTCATTTAAAATTCAAGAAACACCAGAAGAGTGAATGAATATGTTAAGATTTGTTAACTGGTAATTGTGTAAATGGTGTAGCAATTTATATTGATTATTTTAAAAACCATACTGACAGCTATCATGGATGTAGTAGAGAAAAGACTGAAAGAATTTCCCTTTGAAGGAAATAAAAGGACTTTCCTTTTGTCAGAGAAAATAAAAACTAATGACTGGAAGATAGGGAGGAATCAATGACAAAATGATATAATTAATTCTAATTCAAAAGAGGGCATAATTCAGTGGCTGTTGTGGGTGTTTGACAGCACTCTGACACCTCGATCCCAAAGTAGGTGTGCACTGTAGCTATATTTCAATGTATTCCTATGCTAATTTTATCATGTTTATATGTCCCAGGGAGTTGTTCTAGATACATGATACAACAGAGGTCCACCAGGCTTTCATGTAGCCACAGAGCCTCCTTCAGGCTTAATCCATAGTAACATTGTGTCTCATACCCCAAAACACATATTGAACTGGTCATAAAGACATATTTTGATATATCATGGTTCCATTTACCAACATACAACTGGGAATTCTATATAGCAAAAGGTCAGCTCTTCTTTTAAAAGCATATGCATATTAACATATGGGGATATTGGTATTATTTTTCTCCACAGATGTTGGTACCAAACAATGAACCAATTGGAGGCTATCCATGATATAGATGCCTCCAAGAACTGAAGGTATACATCATTAATTCTGTAGTGATTTTATTAGTGGTAAACTGTTAGAGAAGACTGAATTGTTCACCCACCAGGCTGAAAATAGAACTTCTAATTGGGCAGACTGCACACCATTCAGGAGTTTGTGTTCAGACTAATTTTGATGTTTTTTTTTCTATATTAATTAGAAACCAAGGTAAAAATTGAGCAACAACTGAAAAAATCTTAAAACAAGGGGTATAAGATTCTAAAACTTCAGACAAGGAGGCTGGATCATGTTTAGTGTTTCCATGTGTTACATATGATAATCACTCAGGTAAGCTGGATTTGGCTAGGCCTTGTACTTCTTTGAGTTAAATCTGCAGTCTTAACAAATCTGGCCAGACATGCTGCAACTACTTGTTAGTAAATATCTTGTGTAGAGTGTCCTTAATTATTGACTGATTTGCATCGTGACTGCTGCTTAGTCTCCCATACTCAAATGTTTGCATATTTTCTTAAACAAACAAGTTGGTGCACACACTTCTTCCAACTACTACCTGCCAGCCTGATTAAACAAATGAAGAAGGAGCAATAGGTTTATTGCAATTCACTAACCATGCTTATGTTAAAACAACAAGAAGAACAACTCTTGCCCAAAATTTTCCTCATGTGAATATATAGCAACTTCAGGTTTCAAAATATGCAAGTCAAAAATATGGAATTATTTTTATTTTTGTCTGCTCTTTTACATACCCCATGTCAGAGTTATTAGCATATCCTGTCAGCTCCATTTCCTAAATTCATCCACAAACAGACCATTTTGTCTGAAGCTGTCATCATCTCTTGCCTGAATTATTGAAACAGGTTCCTCGCTAGTTTCCTGTTTCCACATATCCCATCCATTCATTTCTTTGCACTACATCCATAGAGATCCTGGTATGCTACTCTACTGCTCAAAATATAACTTTCAACCACATTCAGACAAAAGGCCTGATATTTCATCATGAATTATAAGAATTACCTGATATGGTCTCCTGAATTCACCCTCTGTATCACTCTACATAGACCACACTGCTTTATTGGTTCTGATTGTCTTCTGGTTTGTATTATTTTCCTAGTTATGCCTTAACAATTATAACAAACTGGGAGATGTAAAACAATAGAAATTTATTGCTTCACAGTTCTGGAGTCTAGATGCCTGAAATCAATCTGTCATCAAAGAGATGCTTTCCTCAAAAATCTAGGAAAGGAGTCTTCCTTGCCTCTTCCTAAATTCTGGATGTTACTAGATATTTGTTTTACCTTGACTTATAGAATCATAATACCAATCTCTGCCTTTTCTTCACAGGGCCTTCTTCCCTGTATCTCAGTGTATCTCCAAATGTCCCTCTTCTTAAAAGGACAACAGTCATGTTGAATTAGCTTCCATCCTGTACCCTTTAGGTTTTGTCTTAACTAATTACATCTTCATTGGCCTTATCTTAAAATAAGATCACATTTAAAAAGTGGGATTTTGAACTCAAGTATATTTTTTATGTGGCACACCTCAACCAACAACTCTGTTTTCAAGCATACTAGATGACCTTCTGCCCATGGACTTTAACAATGTTAAGTTGCTTAGGCCTAGGAGTTTCCCACAGAATCCTCCATAGCTCACTTCCTTCCTTTTTCCAGATCTTGATTCCCACATCACTTTCTCTGTGAGCCTGTTCTTAGTTGATATTTTAATTCCACACTTTTTATCCCTTCTCACTGTTAACGTTTTTCTAAATGGCACTTGCCACTATATAAAATAATTTATAATTTGATTAGTTATATAAATACACATCTTCTCCCAGTAGAATGTAAATTCCTACACAGTGTTTTTGTCTTTACCCCCAGCAGCAAATATGCCAAGTTTCCAGGGAGTGAACAGGAAGGAAAGGTTACAAGGGTAGGAGAGAAGATGTGCACTGGATTGTTAGGATTGGCATTTGCAGGAGCAAGAATGCTTAACAAGGAGATGTAGATGTTGAGCAGCAGCAGAGTTGCTACACTCTTCTTGGTGTTCTTGTGAAAACAGAGGCCCAAGAAGGTAAGGCTTAGATATGTGCATGTGGCAAAAGGAAAGAAAAAGTGGTTTCTGACATCTCTGGCCCTGTATCACAACTATAAGGTAGTTTCTGTCAGTAATGTGGAACTGGGAGCATAGAACTGCTGTTCCAGTCACTGTAGAATGAGAAAGGGGAAAGTTATCAGTACTTGATGCCTATTGCAAGCAACCCTCAAACAAGACCTCTTTCTTTACTATTAAGCCTTATTTCTTTTATATCAAACTGGATACTATGTGTACTGCGAATCAACCCCCAGGGCCCCAATAATCTTCCACTGGGTGGTCATTAAATTAATTAAATATTTCTTGGTCTAACAGGCATTTATAGAACATTACACCCCAAAACAGCAGGATATACATTATTTTCAAGTGCTCATGGATCCGCCTCAAAGATAGTCCATATGTTGGGTAACAAGACTGATCTCAAAAATTTAAAAACTTGAAATTATACAAAACACTTATTCTGTTCATAATGCAATGAAGGTGGAAATCCATAAAGGACAGGAAAAGGGAAAATTCACAAGTACAGGGAGATTAAATAACACACTCAAATAATCAGTAGGTCAAAGAAGAAAGTGCAAGAGGAATCAGTAAAAATCTTGAGATGAATAAAAACAAAAGCACATCATATCAAAACAGATGAGACATAGAAAAATATCTTAAGATGATTAAAAACAAGAACACAACATATCAAAACCTATGGGATACAGAAAGGCCAGAAGGGAAATTTGGAGGCTTCAATCCTTACATTGTTTGTTTCATTTTTGAAGAGGTTTTGGATCACAGAAGGGTCACAACTGTGGCAGGGGAGGATCATTGGTGTGGGATAACAGTGATGGGAGGTGCATGGGAAGAGGTTCTCCTGAGGCATACTGATAAGGCATATGAATGTGTTCAAGTGATCATGGGGTATTGTTATGGTGGGTGGAGATCCACACAGTAACCAAAAGAATATCAAATTCCCATCCTGGGGACTTTTGACACATTCTCTAATATGACAGCAAGAATCCTTTGGGTACAGAGGCAATGCCTAGTGAAGGAGGATGGACCATTGCGATGGGCCCGTGTACTTGTGAACCTTTTCTTTTGAAATTGAAACTTAGCCTAGTATTCTGTGTTGTCTAAGAGTTACCTCCTAAGAACTTCCTTGTTGCTCAAATGTGGCCTCTCTCTAAGTCAAACTCAAAATATCAATGCATTACCTTCTCCCTGGCATGGGACATATCTCCCAGGGATGAGCCTCCCTGGCACTGAGAGATTATTACTAGGCACCAACTAGCAATGCACCTGGAAAAAGACCTTGACCAAAAGGGGAAAGGATAAATACTAATGAGTTTTTATGGCTAAGAGATTTCAAAGTGAGTTGTGAGGTCACTCCAGAGGTTATGCTTATGCACATTTCAGCAGGATCTTGACTGCCACAGTAAATATTGCCTTACATAGTGGGGCTCCTGAGAGCTCTAGAGATATCCAGACACTATAAGCAGGTTAGACATCTCAGGAGTTTGGTGTCCTGCCAGTGGGGCCTCCTTGGGAATTTATGCTTCCCAGTGTGAGAGTTGAACTCATTTGTGGTTTCTCTACACATGGCTTTTCTGTTCCTTCTATTTAAATCTATAAGTAGTACTGGACTTGGTAGGTGTATGTCAAAGAGGCTTAAATCTTTGGGCTGTTTATATGCCAGTTGGGCCCTGAATCTCAACAGAGTTGCAACACCTACTCTCCAGTTCATTGGACTCACTCAGGACAAATAACAAGGAGATGATGATGGACAATGCACATCCCTAGGAACAAAGAGAGTCTGCAACTGCAAGAGTTGGAACTGCAAGCTCCATTCATCTGCCCCATGGGATCTAAACCCCCTCTCAATTAGAGGCAGAGTGGGCAATACCATCCCAGAATCTTCAGAATTGGGGAATGAAAGATGGACTTGAGTAGACTTACTCTTATTCTACTACAGGCTTATTGTGGTTCCAGCAATGGAAAAACTTTTATAATTGATATGGAGGAATGGCCACCAGAGGTTCTGAAGGGAGAGAGAGGAAAAACAGGTGTAATATTGGTACATTGTAATTGTCCTGAATGATGTTGCAATGATGGATACAGGCTGTTATATATTTTGTCATCACTTACAAAATTGTGTGGGCTGGAGGGCAAACTATAATTTAATCTATAATCCATGCTTAGTGCCAATGCTCTAATATGTGCTTATTAATTGTAAAAAATGTACCACACTAATAAAGAATGTTGTTAATGTGGGAAAGTGTGAGAGAGATAGGGAGTGGTGCATATTGGAATCAACTATATTTTTTATGTAACATTTAAATAATCTAAAGTATTTAAAAATAATAATTAAAAAATGCATTAAAAAACTACAATGAGATCGCTCCAACACCTATCAATATGGTTGAAATTAAAAACAGTGACAACAACAATTTCTGGCAAGGATATAGAGAAACTGAATCATGCATATATTTTTGGTAGGAATGTGCAACTACTCTAGGAAATTCTTTGGCTATTTCTAAAAAATGAAACATGCAACTCCCATTTGACACAGAATTGAACCCTTGGATATTTATCCCAGAGAAATAAAAACTTATGTTTATGAAGAAAAAAAGAAGTAGAAAAAGCTAAAATTGAAGACCTACATGCACACATAGAGGAAGTAGAGAAAGAACAGCAAATTAATCTCAAACCAAACCAAAAGAAAGAAATAATAAAGACCAGAGGAGAAATAAATGAATTGAGATCAAATGAACAATAGACTCAAAAAAATCAAAAGAAACTTCTTAGAGAAAATCAACAAAATCAACAAACCCTTAGACTAACAAAGAAAAAAATGTGAATATACAAATGAATAAAATCAGAAATGAGAGAGGGGCATAACCACTGACACTACAGAAGTGAGAGATAATAAAAGGATACTATGGGCAACTGTATACCAAGAAACTAGAAAACAGAAATGAAATGGACAAATTCCTAGAAACACTCGAAAAGTGTACACGGGCCCCGGAAGAAATAGAAACCTCAGTAAACCAATCATGAGTAAACAGATTGATCAGTCATCAAAAAACTCCCAATAATAAAAATCCAAATTACTGCATGGCAATACAAGTGAATTCTACCAATCAATCAAAGAACATTTAATAACCAATCTTGCTCAAACTCTACCAAAAAATTAACCATGAGGGAAAGCTATGAAACTCATTCTATGACACCAAAATCACCATAACAAGAAAGCTAGATAAAGGAACTACAAAAAAAAATAAAAGAAAGAAAATTGCAGAACAAGTTATCTAATGGATATAGATCCTCAATAAAATATTTTCAAACTGAAACCAAAAGCAAATTAAAAGAGTTATACAGCAAACTCAGGAGGGTTTTATTCCAGGTATGCAGGAGTGGTTCAACACAAGAAAATTAATTAGTGTAATAAACCACATTAATAGATTGAAGATGAAAAATGACATGCTCTTCTTAACTGTCTTAGAAAAGACAATTGACAAAATACAGCATCCTTACTTGATGAAAAAAAAAAAACAAAAAAAAAAACCCACAACACTCCAAAAGATAGAACTAGAAGGAAGCTTTTTAACATGGTAATATTCATTTATCAAAATTCCACAGCTAACATTGTACTCAATGGTAAATGACTGAATGCTTTCCCACTTAGATCTGGAACAAGACAAGGATGTACACTGTCACCACTTTTATTCAATATTGTGCTAGGAGTTCTAGCTAGAACAATTAAACAATAAAAAGAAATAAAACTCACCCAATTACAAAAAGAATAAAATGTTTGTTATTCACTGATGATATTTACCTAGTTCTAAAAAATCCCCCCAAAATCACAACAAATCTACTAGATCTAATAGACAAGTTAAGCAAAGTGATGCAGTACTATATTAATTTGCAAGAAATAGTAGCAATTCTATATACTATTGATGAGGAATCTGAAGAGGAAGTCAGGAAAAACCATCTAATTATTGTAGAGACTGAAAGAATAAAATATTTAGGAATAAACTTAACCAAGTATTTAAAATGACTGTATACAGAAAACCACAAAATATTGCTAAACAACGACAACAAAGAAGTCCTAAATAAATGGAAGGACATTCCGTGTTCATGGATTGGAAGACTAAATATCATTAAAATGTCAATTCTATGCAAACTATTTTAAAAATTCAACAGAATCCCAATAAAAACCAGCAGCATTTTGAAGAAGTGGAAAAGCAAATTATGAAATTTATTTGGAAAGGTAAGGAGCCTGAATAGCCAAAAATGTCTTTAAAAAGAAGAAAAAAGCTGGAAGACACTCCCGTCCTCACTCTAAAGCATATTACTTAGTTATAGAGGTTTGAAAAATAGCGTGGTAGTGGCATAAAGATAAACACATTGACCAATGGAACCAAATAAAGAACTCAAAAATAGAACCTCAAATCTAGAGTCAAGTGAATTTTGTCAAGCTTGTCAAACCTTCCCATTTGGTTAGAGCAGTCTGTTCAACAAATTGTGCTAGGAGAACTGGATATCCATACTCAAAAGAAACAAATAGGACCACTTTCTGACACCTTATACAAAAATTACTTCAAATTGGAACAATGACCTAAACATAAATGGTAGAACAATAAAATTCTGAGTAGAAAATATAGGGAAAATCTTCACGATCTTGTGGCAGGTATTAGTTTCTTACACCCAAAGCATGAGCAGAGATTGAAAACTAGATAAATGGAACTTCCTCAAAATTAAGCACATTTTTCATCAAAAGACTTTGTCAAGGAAATAAAAAGCAGGCTACCTAATTGGGGAAAATACTTGGAAACCACATATCTGATAATGGTTTGATATCCATGTTATATAAACAGATCATAAAACTCAAAGATAAAAGACAGGAAACCCAATTAAAAAATGAGCAAAATACTTAAATAGATATTTTTCCAAAGAGGAAATGCAAATGGCCAAAAAGCACATGAAAAAAAGTATTCATTATCTCTAGCTATTAGGGAAATGCAAATCAAAACAGCAATGAGATACCATGTCACACCTTTAGAAAGTTCTGTTCTTATGGAAGAACTGAAGGCAAGGATGCAAAATGACATTTGCACAGTGATGGTCATAGCATTATTCACAATTGCTAAAATATGGAAATGGCCTAAATGTCCATCATCCAATGAAGGGGTAAACAAAATGTGGTATATCCATACTAAGGAGTACTATTTAGCTATAAAAAGAAATGAAATCAGGATGCATATGAAAACCTGAATGAACATTGAGATATTATGTTGAGTGAAATAAGCCAAATGAAACAAGACAAATATTGTATGGTCTCACTAATATGAACAAAATAAGATGAGTAAACTCACAGAGATAAACTCCAGAGCAGGGGTTCTTAACTGGGGGTTCACAGACCCAAAAGAGGTCCATGGAAAAATTTCAGGGGGTCCATGAGCTTGAATTGAAAGTTCAAAAAACACCATCCTTGTGGGGATGTGTTGGTGCAGATGTGATATATTTATCAAATAATACACAGTATTGTGTGGACTTAGTATGATTTTTATTTTGATATAGCATGTTCTGAGTGCAGTGGATAACTGTCTACAAAAAGGTTGGTAAGGATGGTGGAGATGGTTTTATGACACTGTGGAAAATTTCAAATTTCCAAAAGTTTGCCAAAAATGACAATTTGAAAGGACATTGAACTGTGTTAGGTTATTAGGTACTGAAATTATGGGAAAGTAGTAAAATGGAATTTTGAATAATCCTAAAATTTAAATTAAAGACATGCCAATATTGAGTGTCATAAAACTATCTGCCACTACATTCTGAGAAGGGTCCATGGTTTTCACCTTAATGGCAAAGGGGTCTGTGGAACAAAAAGGGTTTGGATCCTCTAATCTATAACATACATTTCTAGGAGATAGTTAGAGGGTTGAGAATAGGAGCTGATTCTTAATATACATAGAAATTTTAATAAGGTTTATTGTAAAAGTGTGGAAATCAAGAGATGATAGTAACATATTACAGTGACTATAATCAAAACTGCTGATTTATAAATTTGATTGTGGCTGAAAGGGATATAAAGATATAAAAGGCATCCAAATTGGAAAAGAATAAGTAAAAATTTCATTATTTGCAGATGACATCATCCTATATGTAGAAAGCCCTGAGTAATCTACAACAAAGCTTCTAGAATTTAAAATAAGATTTCAGTAATGGCACAGGCTATAAGATCAATGCTCAAAAATCAGTACCATTTCTGAACACCAATAACGAGCAATCTGAGAAGGAAATCAAGAAAAAAATACCATTTACAACAGTAATTAAAAGAATCAAATACCTAGAAATAAATTTAACTGAAAATGCAAAGGACTTATATACAGAAAACTACACAACACTGTTAAAGAAAATCAAAGAACACTTAAATAAATGGAAGAATATTCCCTGTTCATGGATAGGAAGACTAAACATTGTCAAGATGTATATCCTGCCCAACCTAATCTAAAGATTTAATGCAATCCCAAGGAAATCAACACTATTTTTAAGGAACTGGGAAAACTAACTAAAAAATATATTTGGAAAGGTAAGAGGACCTGAATTGCCAAAGACATATTGAAAAAGAAAAATCAAGTTGGAGGTATCACACTACCTGACTTTAAAACATACTACAAAGTGACAGTTCTCAAAACTGCATGGTATTGGCACAAGGATAGACATGCTGACCAATGGAACCAAATTGAGAGTTCTGATACAGATTCTCGCATATACAGTCATCTGATATTCAAAAAGGCCACCAAGCCCACTCAGTTGGGAGAGAATGGTCTATTCAACAAATGGTGCTTGGAGAACTGGATATCCATATCCAAAAGAATGAGAGAGGAACACCATCTCACACCTTATACAAAAATCAACTCAAGTTGGATCAAATATCTAAATATAAGAGCCAAAACCATAAAGACCTTGGAAGATAATGTAAGGAAGCATCTACAGGATATTGTAATAGGAAATGGTTTCATGAACTTCACATCCAAAGCATGAGCAGCAAAGGAAAAAATAGATAAATGGGATCTCCTCAAAATTAAAAACTTTTGCAACTCAAAGGATGTTATTAAGAAAATAAAAAGGCAGCCTACCCAATGGGAGAAAATATTTGGCAACCATGTATCTGACAGGAGCCTAATATCCTGCATATATAAAAAAATCCTACACCTCAAAAATAAAAAAAACCAGCCCTTTTTAAAAATGGGCAAGTGACCTGAAAAGACACTTCTCCAAGGAAGAAATACAAATGGCTAAAAAGAACATGAAAAAATGCTCGACATCACTAGCTATTAGGGAAATGCAAATCAAAACTACAATGAGATACCATCTTACAATCATTAGAATGGTGGCTATTAAAAAAACTGCAGACTATAACTGTTGGAGAAGATGTGGAGGAATAGGAACCCTGATATACTGCTGGTGGGATTGTGGAATGGTCCAGCCACTTTGGAGGACAATTTGGCAGTTCCTCTTAAAAGTAACAATAGATCTTCTGTATGATCCAGCAATTCCACTTTTGGATATATACCCAGAAGAATTGAAAGCAAAGACACGAACAGATATATGCACACCAATGCTCATAGCAACATTGTTCACTATTGCCAAAAGCTGGAATCAGCCCTGGTGCCCATCAACAGAAGAATGGATAAACGAAATGTGGTACATACATACAATGGAATATTACTCAGCTGTAAGAAGGAATAAAGTGCTAACACACAGAATAACATGGATGAATCTTGAAGACCTTATGTTGAGTGACGCAAGCCAGGCATTGAAGGATGAACAGTACATGAACTCACTGATTTGAATTGAGTAAAGTGAGCAGTGTCTGAAAACCATTGACTGAAAGATAGGTAAACAAGAGGGAGAAGGAGAAGAGAAGGTTGTGAGCCATCACCCATATGGATATAATCTATGGTAAATTGATAGAGTATACTTGCATATTGAAGGATAGGATAGGTGGGTAGTGATATTAGTGGGTTTGGTGGTGCAGGGTTGACAGGTTGGTAGATTAGGAAGGGCAGGCTATAATACCCAGGATACTGGGGGGAGAGATGGGAGAGGGACCAGGTGAACATGGGGTTTGTGGGTATAAGGTTGAAAGTGCAGGAGAGGGAATGCTTTTGTGGCAATATGACAAGGTAGTGTCACTGGTTTAGGGTGTACGTTGGGAGGGCATTCAGGATGGGGTGCATCTGGGGTAGGCTCCTGGGGAGTGTGTGAGTGTTCATCCTGTCATAATGTGTTGTGTCGGGGAGTGGAGACCCACAAGGTGAGTGGGATGGAGATGGACCCCATCTTTGGGAGGACCAATGCATCCTGAAACAGACAGGTCAGTCTCTCTTATGAGGAAGGGTGGATCCTAATAGGAAAGGACAATCAGTGTGTCAAGACCTCTTGTTGCATGTAACTATGAATCTTGTCATCCAATGAGCCAAGTCAGGGGGCTGTCATGTGCCCCAGGGGGATGGGGAGGAAGGAACAGAATAGATCAAACAGGGGGTATTTAGTGGTTAGGGGAAATGTTTTTCATTACTTTACACTGATGGACACAGAACATGGTAAATTTGATCAAAAATTATTAAACTCTATCATCTAAATTGTAAACTATACTGTAAACCATTGACAATGTTTAGTAGCTCTGTTTCACTTTCTGTATAACAGTTATAACAATGCTACCATACACATACAAAAGGTTTTAATACGGGGTGAGAAAAAGGGGAGGAAGCTGGGTATATGAGAGTCTCTAGTATTCTGTGTGTGACTTTGGTGTGACCTAAAACTTCTTTGAAAATTAAATGGAAATTTGGGAGACACTGGGGAGTGAGAGGGGGACGGTGCCATGGTACAGACTGGACACTTGATAAAAGGAAAAATATTTTAAACAAATTTTTTAAAATTATTTTTCTTTTTTTCCCATGTTTTGACTATCCCAATCCTTTAATTTAATTTTATTTTCAGTGTTCTTTTTTAAGTTTCCATGTATTTTATCTCTTACATTTAAATTTATCATTATTATTTCATTTTCCTATTAATTGTATTTGGCTGTTATATGGACTTCATCTTCAAGGAAGGTTTAGATCACAGAAGGGTTACAATGGGGACTGCAGAGGATCATTGGTGGGGGGGTGTCTGGAATGGGGGTTTCATGGGAGGAAGTTCACCTGAATATACATGAAAGATATATAAAATTGTTCAAATGATCAAGGGGTGAGGCATGGTCACAGTGGGTAGACAATCACTCAATAAATGAGGGAATACTGAATTCCCAGCCTGGAGCGCTCTGCCACATTCTCCAAGGGAACAGAAACAGTCCCCCAAGTGCAGGGGCAGTGTCTGGCAAAGGAGGATGGTCCACTGGTGGGTTCTTGTTATTAATGACTAACCTTATGAGTCATTGCTCTTGTAATTGAAACTTAGCCTACTGTTATGGGGTGCCTAAGGGTTGCCACCTGAAAGTCTCCTTGTTGCTCAAATGTGGCTTCTCTCTCAGCCAAACTCAGCATATGAATGCATTACCTTCCCCCAGTTTGGGACATGACTCCTGGGGATGAGCCTCCCTGGCACTGTGGGATTAATACCAAGTGCCAACTGGAAAAAGACCTCAAATAAAAGGGGCAAAATGTAAAGACAAATGATTCATGTGGCTAAGAGACTTCAAAGAGAGTTGGGAGGTCATCCCAGAGGTAATGCTTATGCACAGCTCAGTAGGATCTCATAGAACACCAAAGTGGATATCACCCCACACAGAGGGGTTCCTGAGGACTCTGGAGACACCCATGTCCTATATAAGGGGGGTTAGCTCCAGAAATTGATGCCTTATCAGTGGGCTCTACTTTGGAATCTGTGCTCCTGAGAGTGACAGAGTTGGACTCAAATAAGTCCTCCTTGCACATGGCCCATCAGTCCCTTCTATTCAAATCTATATGTCATGCTGGAGTTTGTAGGTGTACCTCCAGAACTGGAGCCTCTGGCCTTGCCATGTGCCAGCTGTTCCTGGAATCTTGGTGGAGCAGCAACTCCTACTCTACAGCTCAATAGACTCACCCAAGTCACCTGGTGAGGAGATGACAATGGACAACGGCCATCCCAGGGAATGGAGAGAGCCTGCAGCTGCAGGCAGGATAATCCCCTCCACCATATCAATGGGATATAAGCCCCCTCTCACTTGGAGTTGGAGAGGACATCACTATCCCAAACTCCTCAGGATTGTGGGAAGAGCTATGTATGAGTGGACTTTATGGTATTCTGTTATAGACATATTGTGATTCAAGCAATGGAAGAAATTACAACAGTGAGGTGGAGCCAGTGGCCACTGGACACTTTTGGGGCAGGGAAGGGAAAAGCAGTTGTAATACAGGGGCTTTTTTCAGGACTTGGGTATTATCCTGAGTGACATTTCAATGACAGATATAGGCCATTTTACATCAGTATATAACATGCAGAACTGTGTGTGTGTGAGAGTGTGGTCTACAATGTGAACTATGGTCCATGCTTAGTGGCAAAGCCCCAGGATGTGTATATCCATTGCAGGTGATATGCCACACTAATGAAAGATGTTTACATGGGATGTTATGGGAGGTGTGGGAGGTGGGGAAAATGGGAATCCCTGTAATTTTTGTGAAACATTTATGTAATCTAAGCATCTTTAAAATATATATATATATAAATTCTGTTGAGAAGATTATTCAAATTACTAGAGATGTGTCTGCAAAGGAAGAAGAATGCCAGTATACCTGTTCTTCTGCATCTCAGCACCTTTTCAAGGAATAAACCCTCAGGAGTTTTTCAGGGTTCAATCTCTACTGGGAATTGATTATGATGGGTATTTAGACATAGAGAAATAGAACTCTAAATCCTCCCCCCCCAAACAAATAAACATTTTCAACACTAAAAGGCAACATCCTTTGGGGGTCTTCTTTAGGTACATATATTCAAGGCCCAGGAGAAAGCTCTGATGCCTTCCTTCAATGTTACTGAAGCTTGACATTCCTTTCATTCCACAGTCGGCTAAAAGCTTGTTGTAGCTTGGAAATATATTTGCATGGATTTCAGATACAGTAAGCATGATGTTATAAAATATCAGAGTAGGTTATAATGAAGCAAAAACACTGAATTCTTTAAAAGGTTGGGGGTTACCATTAAGCAGAAAAAGAAAACTGGTGCTTGACACTGAGGCACTGATGATGAAAGATATTATTTTAATCCTCCCAAGTGCTGTCCATAAAACCATAACATGAGTGTTCCTATAGATCCTGTTTTCAGATATCTTTCACATTCTTTGTGTTTATACAAGCTAATCTTTACCAGAAACTAGGGTGGAATTTCCAATATTTGTTCATTTCTTAGGCCTGTAGAAAAGATTTTCAGGGCCAGGTCTAGGCTTCAGATGGAGCTTTATTGAGGGTTCTGGCAGCTGATTTTGGCCCCATGTAGTTTTGCCAGAACATTTTAAAAAACGAGAAAATTCAGAAGAGCAGTGAAACTGATCAAACATAAATCCTACATATTTTCCCCTGTGGTATAATTCTTGTTCTAGCTCTGATATTTCATATTCCCTATTTCCATTTACCCTATTTTCAAACAGGATCCTCTTTTGTTTCTTCTTTGTATAGTCCCATCTCATGCCTCAGACAGCTCTCAGCCCCATGTGGTGATGCATCCATTAATAACAGTTGTTTCCCTACAAGCATACTCTCAGTTTAAATTGTGTAGAGAAGAGAGAATGAAAGTGAGCATACAAGGAGATGAAATGTGTTTGAGATGGGAAAAAAGGTTAGATATGATATGAACAACTGCTTAATTTCCCTTTGGGGGCAATTATATTAATTTGTTTACACCTATTCTCTGTTCTCCCTTTATGAGTAGATGTACTTCACTGCTTGTATACTCTATTTCTTCCTATAGGCACCCATGAAGAGGTTTTTGACTAGTTTTCTGGTAGTGCTTTGAGGCTGAGAGATATTTTGCTGATAATTCCAGTCATGATGTATTCTTGTGAGTTGTACTTATATCATTATCATTATTACCACCACCAGTACTACCCCCCCACACCATCATCATCATCATCAAGTTTGAGGAAATGGATGACCAGGTAGTTCTTATTCATAATGGGAAAAGTGCAAAATTAAAGATTAATTCCACTATCATCCATAATAATTTAAACTACTTCCTCATTTACTTATTTCTCATAATTTTGGCAGTATTCCCATTGTTGGATCAGTGGACGGAGGGAATCACTCTATAGTGTCTGAGTTTGTGTTTCTGGGACTCATCAATTCATGGGAGATCCAAATTCTCCTCATGGTGTTCTCCTCTGTGCTCTATGTGGCAAGCATGATTGGAAACATCCTCATTGTGTTTTTTGTGACCACTGATTCTCAGTTACATTCCACCATGTACCTTCTACTCTCCAGTCTCTCCTTCATTGACATGGGAGCTTGCTCTGTCACCTCACCCAACATGATTTATGACCTTTACAGAAAGCACAAAGCTCTCTCCTTTGGAGGCTGCATTGCTCAGACCTTCTTCATCCACATCATTGGTGGTGTAGATATGGTGCTTCTCATAGCCATGGCCTTTAACAGGTATGTGGCCATTTGTAAGCCTCTACACTACCTGACTAACATGAGTCCACGGATGTGCATGTTTTTTCTGGCTGCCGCCTGGGCTCTTGGTGTCAGTCACTCACTCTTCCAACTGACATTTATTGTGAAATTCTTTCTGTGGCCCTAATATATGGGCAGCTTTTACTGTGACCTTCCTTGACTCCTCAAACTGGCCTGTACTGATACCTACAGGTTACAGTTTATGGTCACTATTAATAGTGGCCTTATCTGTGTTGGCTCTTTCTTTACACATCTCATCTCCTACATCTTCATCATTTTTATTGTTTGGAAACATTCCTCGGGTGGTTCATCCAAGGTTCTCTCCACTCTATCAGCTCATATCACAGTGGTCCTTTTGTTCTTTGCTCCAACCTTGTTTGTCTATACATGGCCACACCCCAATTCACACATGGACAAGTTTCTTGTTATCTTTGATGCAGTTCCTACTCCTTTTCTTAATTCAGTCAACTACACATTCAGGAATAAAAATATGAAGGCAGAAATGAAGAAAATTTTCAGATCAGTAGTGATTTTTAGAAAGATCTCATAAATAATATTATATAGTCTTTATCCTAATAATAATGTGGCTGTGAATTCTCATATCTGTTATTTTAGATCAGTTAATTTAATTCAGCAAAAGTTGATTTGAGTATTATCATATTCTTTAAAAGTATTCTTCTTCCCTATGAATAATGAAGGATTTATACATATAAAACCTTAATTTAAAATATATGTTGATTCATATGTGTTAATTATAGTCATTTCTTTCCAGCTTGTTTCTACACTTTTTTTGTTTCTCAATATTATCAGTTTATTAATGTCTTGCCAACTATCCATACATTTCTTGATACCCTTTTTCATAAAGTAAACAAGATGCTAATTTTTCCCTTGTCATATTTTATATTCATTTTTTCCAACAGTGACTCTTTCTTTTTCCTTTGGCAAGTTGGGAAATATTCATATCTCATCAAATTTCTTCAGACCTATTATGTTCCATCATCTTTCTATTTATGGTTTGGAGGATATATTTATTTTTTCCAATAGGTAATGTTTATGTTTGGATTTTTTTTCAAACAGTTAAAGTGAAATTGATCTCAGACCAATACCATCTTGAAATGTTTGCTATTCATCCAGAGGAGTACTATTCTCTACAGTTTCCTTGTGTTCTACTCTTCTGCCCCTTTTCTCACTGCTCTCTCTCTTAGACAATTGCTCTCATGATTACTCAATGCTCTTCATATTTGTAGTTATAAACCCTTCTGGAAAGAATTTTGAAAAGCCTAAACTAATGGCATCCACTGTTTTCCTTTGGTTCACATGTATATGCCTATCTATGAATCAGCAGTTCATTCTTCCTTTTGTTCAATTGGCCCCCAAAACTATTTTGTGTTCACAATGTATCTGGGATTGTGGTAGGACCTCAGAATACATGGAGTCCCCCAAAATTTTTGGCCTGGAAGAGTTACAGTTATAGGACGATATGAATCAAACATATGCAATACAAACTCATAGAGATTTTTATAGTTCCTTGTAAAAAATTCCATGTGATATTTCCATTGCTGGCCAAAATGTCATAAGCTCATTACAGGCTATATTTCCCAATTATTATACCTAAACACTCTGCAAAAAAATAAAAGTACCACCTGAGGACAAATAAATCAGAAGTAAGGAAAATCCAGTGCATTACAGAGGAGAATCAAAACTTGAAGAAGCAATCCATAAGAGGGTAATTTTCTTGAATATTTTCTCTTTTCAGTTATGGTATTTATGGGAGGGCAGATCCCAAATATAGAGCTACAGTTGCCATTAAGCAGTAAAACTGCAAGATAAAACTAAGCCTTCTGAGTAGGAAACTAGAAAAAATGGTTCCTGCAAACTGGCGTATTTGGGCTGCCATAGTTTATTTTTTCACTCTCTTGTTTTTTTCTCTCTCTCTGTGGCCTAACCTAGGACAGCTCCAGTTGTGCAGCTGAATTTGCAGAGAAGTGGGCAGCTAAATCTCTGACAGAAATCCCATTTTTCTGGACAAAGGAAGTGGGAAGAAGGGCCCCTGAAGTCTGAATGAAGCATGTGAAGGAAATTCCCATAACCTTTTCTGCCTCTTTTCTCTTGCCACATGCCCCAAGGATAGAAACCTTTAATACAACAATAATACATAAAAATAAAGGCAGGTAAATTCTGAGACGCCAAATTTCTGGCTAGAGTATCATGAAAAGGGGCACCTGCCATTCAAATAATGTGTGAAGACTATACCCTAATTTGGAGATAATGAACCAGCACATGGCTGTTTCCTGATCTGTGCATTCATGGGAAAGACACAAAGTAACATAGTAAGATCTTTGAGAAGCACTGTGGTATAAATCACTTTCAAAATCTCTAAATATAGATGGTATAAACACATCAATTAAAGAGAGACTAAAGAGAGGTGGCCAGATAAAAAAATAGACCAATTTATATGTGGTCCCAAAGGACCCATTTTGAGTAAACAGACATAGATAGGTTAAAGGTTAAAGAATGGAAAACATATCTTGAAAATATTAGCCAATATAAAGTGAGTTTATTCTAATTTCAAACAAAGCAGATTTCATAAAGAAATTTACTATGGGTTATGATTGACATTACATAATTATAGAAGGGTCAATTTGCAAAGAAGAATACAGATCATAAATGCATATGCCCTTAATTCTAGATCTACAAAATACATTACACAAAACAAAAAAGTTAAAAGAAGAGAAAAGAGAAGAAGGCAAATCCATAATTATACTTAGAGAATTAGACATACTTCACAGTAATAGTTAGGGCAAGTATACAGAAAATTAGTTAGGCTATAGATGACCTAAATCACTCTATCAACCAACTTGGTCCAAAAATACCTTTGCAGAACAATTTATCCAAAACAGCAGACAGAAGAATACACACTTTTTTCACTTGCATATGTAATATTCACCAATATATTTCCTATTATGTGGAATAAAGCAAACATTATCAAAGATAAAAAAATTGAAATAAAACAAAATACATCTCTGAAAATGACAGAACTAAAGTAAAAATAAAGATATCTGAAAAATACCCAAATATTTAAAAATTTATAAATATACTTGAAATAACACATAGGACAAAAGGAAGTCACAAGAGAAATTAGAAAACATTTTGAGTTGAATGGAAATGAAAATATCATCAAAATTTCATGGATGAAGATACAGCAATATTTTTAAGTAATTTTATAATATTAAAGGCCAATATGAAAAATAAGGTAGATATTAAATCAATAATCAAATCTTTCACCTTATGACATTAGGAAAAGTGCATATTAAATACAAGCAAGCTGAAGAAAGGACATAATAATAATAGAAAAATTCTTGACAGTAGAAGAATCTATAAAGTAATATCATTGAAATGAGAAGGTTATACAAAAAAATGAAAAAATTAAAAATCTTAACCAGGCTGACTAGGAATCAAGCAAATTAAATTACTGTGGTGGTTTAAAATGAACAGACTATCATGTTCTTAAAGCTAATCAATTTCAGTGGATATAAACCTATTGTAAGTAGGGCCTTTTGATTAAGTCATTTCAATTAAAGTGTGGGCCAGGTGGGTCTTAATATTCTCACTGGAGTCCTTTATAACTGGGATGAATATGGAGAGAGAAAGAGAGAGAAAGCCATGGAAGCAAGAAGCTGAAAGCAATGAAAGCTGGAAGAGAAGGGAGGGAACAGCAGATGCCACAATGTGCCTTGCCATGTGACAGAGGAGTCCAGGATTGCCAGCAGCCACTCTTTGGGAAGAAAGCATTGCCAGATGATGCCTTGATTGGACATTTTCCTCAGCCTTGAACTTAAAAGGTTGTAAGCTAATATATTCCTACTGTTAAAAGCAACACATTTTGTGGTATCTGATTTCAGCAGCCCAGCAAATTAAAGCAGAGACCATTCTCAGTAATCAAAGATGACTTCAACACACATTCTAGAGACATTAAAAAGAAAATAATGATCCAGCTTGATTTTATTTTTGTATAAGTTATGAGATGGTGTTCCTCTCTCATTCTTTTGTATATGGATATCCAGTTCTCCAAGCACCATTTGTTGAAGAGGCCATTCCTTCCCTGTTGTGTGGGTTTGGTGCCTTGTTAAATATCAGATAACTGTATATGTGAAGATCTATATCAGAATTCTCAGTTTGGTTCCATTGGTTGGTATGTCTATCCTTGTGTCAATACCATGCTGTTTTGACCACTGTAGCTTTGTAGTATGTTTTAAAGTCAGGTAGTGTGATTCTTCCAAATTCATTTTGCTTTTTCCAATATGCCTTTGGCTACTTGGGGCCCCTTACTCTTTCAAATAAATTTCATAGTTAGTTTTTCCAATTCATTAAAAAATGCTGTGTTGATTGTCATTGGAATTGAATTAAATCTGTAGATTAGTTTGGGTAGGATAGATATCTTAATGATGTTTAGTCTTCCTATCCATGAAAAGGGACTATTCTTCCATTGATTCTTCCAATTATTTAGGTCTTTTTTGATTTCCTTTAACAGTGTTGTGTAGTTTTTTGTGTATATGTAATTTGCATCTTTAGTTAATCCTAGGTATTTGAGTCTTTTAGTTGCTATCATAAATGGTATTTTTTTCTTGATTTCCTCCTCAGATTGCTCATTATGGGTGTACAGAAATGCTACTGATTTTTGTGCATTGCTCTTATAACCTGCGAAATTACTGAACTCATTTATAATCTCTAGAAGCTTTGTTGTAGATTTCTCAAGGCTTTCTATATATAATATCATGTCATCTACAAATAGTGAAATTTTGACTTCTTCCTTTCCAATGTGGATGCCTTTTATATCTTTTTCTTGCCTAAGTGCTCAAGCA